>LJJS01000552.1:0-44460 GCA_001447215.1 Diaporthe aspalathi
CTTTTCGGAAGCACCTCCACCTCCTCAGCCAGTACAATTCGTCCTCAGTTATAGCAAAAAATAGATTCCTCCACTGCTATTACAAAGCTCAAATTGAGGCCCTTACGAAGGCCAATATACGTTCTGGGTGGCGAGCATCGGGTCTTTAGCCAATCTTAAGGGTCAGAGCACTTACCAGCCCGTTTATCCTCGAGAATCGTCAAAAAAAGGCTAAATCTGGGAAAACAAAAGGTAGGGTTCAAAGCGTTAATCAATTTGCTACACCTAAGTCTTTTTCCCAGCCCGCAGATCTTCTGTTTGCAACACCCACGAAGTCTCAGAAGCTAAGGGGTTTAATAGCCCGATACGCTCGCAATAAACACTTAAGCCCCACACAACAAATACTGTTCCGGAAAATTCAAAAAAGCTGAGAGGAGAAGGACCTTCAATTGACGATAGCCCTCAGAAAAAACAAGATTCTGGAGGCCCAATTGAAGGCCGTAAGAAAGATCACAAAAAGGAGAGTCCAAACAGACCCAAATCAGACTTTTGCCGATATTAAAGCGATCAGGAAGGCAAAGATAAAGGCAGGCGAGATATCAGAAGATAGCTACGATTCTGAAAAATCAGAAACACCAACGGAAAAGGGATCTTGCATCGTGGTGGGTGGGTGACAAGGGCGAGAAGTATAAGGGTGGTGGTAGCGGAGGGTGCGCAAAATCAGGGGTGCGCAGAATCGGGTGAAGGGACGTTAAAAACAAAACCAACTAGGTAGTTTGAACCACACACAAAACTTCTCGGCGTGCACGTGTGCGCGCTCTCATATTTTATAATTAACTACGCGAGATCTCTTTTAATTGTGACCAGATAGAAATCTTCTTATCGCTTGAAGCTGTACCAAACATGTAAGAACTAGGGCACAGATATCCCAAAATGTTCAAGCTTACTACTGGTTCCATAAATATTTCAAAATCCACCATTCCCTGCAAGGGTACTGGTTCCAGCGGCGTAAGAGAGGTGGTAAGCACTTGAGGACTTCAGTTCTAGACCCGAACAGATGCGGGGTTGCCTTTTTTGGTCTTTAAAAACTGCCTCCGATCCTCTATCCCGGATGATCATAATATTGGAGAAACAGGTTTTATTCCACCAAGATGTCACTTGTGTTCCTTATCGCTCAGTATGTGGTGCTGACTGCCGCTCTGCCTACTAATGACAATGCCTCCACCGGTTGCCGGAACCCTCCTCTTCGCAAAGAGTGGTAAGTTGAGTGCATTGGCGCAATCGCCATAGGCGCTATGGAGGGATTCTCATGCTGACCCATTCCATCCAGGAGAGCCTTGAGCAAGGCCCAGCAGAGATCGTACATCGATGCAGTTCTGTGCCTTCAGGAGATTCCAGCCAAGTCAGGATTCGATGCGGCTAAAAACCGCTTCGATGACTTCCAGGCCATCCACAGCAGCCAAACGCCAGCAATTCACTGGGTGGTTCGTGGCATTGGCTACACTCGGCCCTGAAAACCAGGATCTGTGAGCTGAACATAAGCAGGGGCATTTCATACTCTGGCACCGATACTTTGTTGCGACCTACGAGAAGGCGTTGGTAGAGGAGTGTGGTTATGAAGGCGGTCAGCCGTAAGTATGGATAGTGGGCGAAAATCTCGATCGCCGTATGAAGCTTACTGATGTTCAAGCTACTGGGATTGGTCTCTTGATGCATCCCCGACCAACAACGACAGCACTGCCATCTACGAGACGGCCATCTTTGACCCCATTTATGGATTTGGTGGGAACGGACTCTATGTTGAAGCAACTGCGGAGCAAAATCCATTGAATATCACTGGTCACACGGGTGGCGGTTGTATCGTGAGTGGTCCGTTCACATACGATAAGTTCAAAGTCAACGTGCCGTCGACAGGATGTCTCAAGCGTGACTTCACCCCGTGGATCATGAACCACTTTGCCCAGCAGAATCTGGTTGATCACGTTCTCAGTCAACCGGACTACGCCAGTTTTGCGTTCGCTATGGAAAATGTGCCGACATTTGACCAGCCGAACATCCATGGGAGCGGGCATTTCGGCGTAGGAGGCGTGCTTGGTACCATTGGAGATGCTTACAACTCACCCGGGGGTAAGACCGGCCTGTCCACGAAGCCTCGTAGACTACCACTCTCATTTGCAGCTGGCTGATTCCTCATCGACCAGATCCATTGTTTTACTTGCATCACGGAAATCTTGATCGAATTCTCTGGGAGTGGCAGTCCAAAGATTTGCACTCGAGGCTCCACGAGGTTGGTGGACCCGTCACGCCTTTCGATTATGGAGGGACAAACGTGACTCTGGAGTTTCAGGTTGGCATCGGGGCACTTGCTGGGAATACGACTCTTCATGACCTTCTCAACACGACCGGAGTTACATTGTGTTATAGATATTAGGATATGGAGTGAATTGGCACAAAATATAGCGGAGTGCGCATGACTGGGTTTTTGAATCTCAAAAGCAGAGGAACAGTACAGGGTGTTAATGGCCGGGCTATCAGTTACGTGATGCTGCACGTCGCCCGTCCACGGCAAGATTCTTGGCGCAAGTTACAAATTACTTGGCTTGCTTCTGGTCACGGCACACATCCGCTGAGAATTCCAATCAGCTTTGAATAGACGACCGTGTTCCGGTTGGACAGTCAGTCGTGTAATGTTACTCAGCTCACAATGTCCGGATTGGATGGGCCAGCTGATAAGAGTGATCACACAGAAATTTGCTTTGAAACTTCGAACAAGGGTTAAGTCAGGAGGAATCAACCATGTCGGAACAACTTTTACAAATGTAGATGCAGACGGCAGCTGTTGCAAGCATAGCTGCAGATAACTACTCCTTGGCGGTAGATAATCCGGCAGAGGCAGGCTCCCGTTGGCCAATCGGCCGAATGTCCTGTGTAAATGTGATCACCGCTTAAGCACGCAATAGGAAATGAGCGGGTTACAGTACCTGAACGTGACGGATGCGTCGTGTGACACCAGGCATGTGCACCAACAGTCGGTCTTCTTGCATGGCGTGTTTTTTCTACTAATTTGTTGCCTTCTCCCCTCTCCACCCAAATGGAGCAATTGGCAGGCTTGCTCAACGACGCGCACCAATACTGAGGTCAATATGGCATCTCACGCTTTGGGCTCGACTCCTCGACGATCAGTTTTGGACCGTGTTGGCATCTGGACTTTCCGCATCGTGAATAGGTTTGTCCCGTGGCACAAGCTCCCAGCGCTCATCGGCACCTTGCAGCTATACCTCTTCCGCGTCGAGCTCCGCGAGCAAAATCTCTATGATGGCTATGCCTCCACCTCTGAGCAAGGGAACGCTCAAAACCACCCCCTCCTGAACGACCGCTTTCTGCACGCGAGGAACTCTGATGGCACTTACAACTCACTGGACATGCCTCTGATGGGCTGCGCCGGTATTCGCTTTGGGCGTAACTTTTCGAGAAACGACACACAAAAGCCGTCGGAGAAAGAGCTCTGGACCCCGAATCCTCGCGTCGTGAGCGAGCGGTTCATGAAACGGGACAGGTTCATACCAGCAACTAGCCTGAACCTCTTGGCCGCCGCCTGGATTCAGTTCCAAATCCATGATTGGTTCAATCATGAGACAGTGAGCACTCTATTGCACGCCGCTTGAGGGACTTGTGGGACTGATCCTCGTAAAGAGCGAAGAACCATTTGAGGTGCCTCTTCCTTATGGCGACTCCTGGCCAGGTGGGAACATGAAATTGCCACGAACAAAGCCGGATGAGGTTCTGGATCCGTCAGACTCTGAGTGCCCTGGCTACAGGAATGCCAACACGGGCTGGTGGGACGGTTCACAGATTTATGGCTCAAGTGAAATTCTGACCAAGCAGCTCCGTGACAAAAGTCCAGACGGGAAACTGGAACTAGACCAAAAGGGAGCCGTTGCCTTTCTCCCCCGCGACGACAGTGGAAATCCAATGACCGGGTTCCGTGACAACTGGTGGGTCGCGCTGGAGATGCTGCATACGCTCTTCACACTGGAACACAATGCCATCTGTGATGCGCTCCGCAAGGCATATCCATCTTGGACGGGGTATGAATAAATATCCACATTTACCAAGAGTCTCGTCTGCCGAGCGCGAAACACTTGAGCTGACTTTGTCCCTAGAGACCAGATTTTCGATAAGGCTCGTCTTGTGAACTGCGCCTTGATGGCAAAGATACATACTGTGGAGTGGACACCGGCAATCCTCGCTCACCCAGCCTTGAAGATCGCCATGAATGCGAACTGGTGGGGCTTAGCCGGAGAGACCCTGAACAAGCTGGTTGGTCGAATATCGAAGACAAGTGAGGCTATTAGTGGAATACCTGGATCCGGTGCAGACCAGGATGGGGTTCCATATTCACTGACGGAGGAATTCGTCTCGGTGTACAGAATGCATTCCCTGGTGCCTGGTGAGCCCTGAGCAACGAAATGGAATCCGATGTCACGGATCGCATATTGACTGTCGTGTCTAGATGACATTGCATTCTTTGATGCAGAAAGCGGGGAGCATCACTCAACAGTCCCCACAGTGGACTTGACATTTTCCAAAGCACGGGATCCGTTCATTGGCCCCAAAGCCTTGTCACTTGCTGACGCGTTCTATTCATTCGGCATCAACTACCCTGGTGCGATCACAAATCATAATTACCCAGACTTTCTCCGCAACCTGACCACCCCCGATGGCATACCCACGCGCGACCTGGGCACCGTCGACATCCTCCGCGACCGAGAGCGCGGAGTCCCGCGGTACAACCAATTCCGCCGGCTCCTCCGGATGCCGGCGCTCAAGACATTCGAAGAACTTGTGGGCGGCGTGAAGGGCTCGGGCCAGGCAGCCAAGGACCGGGCAGCGCTGGCGCGGGACCTGGAGGAGGTCTACGGCGGCGACATCGAGGCGGTAGACGCGCTGGTGGGGAGCCACAGCGAGCCGGTACCCGAAGGATTTGGGTTCAGCGACACCGCGTTTCGGATCTTCATCCTCATGGCTTCGCGCCGGCTGAAGAGTGATCGCTTCATCGCCACCCAGTGGAACGAGGAGACGTACACGCCTGAGGGTTTCAAATGGGTGCAGAACAGCACCATGCGGGACGTGTTGATCAGAAACCTCCCTGAGCTGAAGCATACGTTGCCACCATCAGAGATGAACATGTTCGCTCCTTGGCCAAAGTTGGACGCTTCGAAGAAGTACGCTGGGAAGGAGACTAGTGCTCCAGAGTCTTGAGTGCGCGAGTTACATGCCTTCGGGAGTAGGTATGCCGGGTGATATAGCACATAATCATAAGTGAAACGAGTCCGATTTTTCCTGTTTGTCTCCGCAGCTCAGGTCGCAAGACCTCAGTCCTTCTCATCGACCGGGATAAATCCCGCACCGCGACCACTTTCATCTTCTAGCTCGGCAGGTAGTTTAATCATCTTAAAATTTTAAATCTCCCAATCCTATGTCTTTTAATAAGTCTTAAAATTAAATATTTGAATTTAACCGTCCCCAAATATAAATTTATATTAATTAACGTCCCTATAAAATAAACCCAATCTATAAAAGCGGCCTAATACTTCAGTACAACAGGTGAGATTTTAAATATCAGCGTGCCACCCGTTAAGTTTTTTAAGTAAAAATCTAATAACGCAAACTTATTTATATATATAGCCCAGAAACTAAAGTATAATATCCAAGCCCTAAAAAAGCTAGTATGCGTATATTTCCCGCTTAATATAGGTAATCTCCCATTTAAAGCGCACAATTTTTACTATATATATCCGGCTAAGTGTAAGCTGCTTTTTTAGAGTGCACTTAAAAGTAGCGATAATTAAAAGCTAAATTCTCTCCAGTAACAGGATATTAACCTTATATAGGTACCATATCTTTGTAACCGCGGATAGAAATTAAAATTTTAGTGTTTATTATAATATTTTGCTATCCTCGCCTCGCAAAATATAAGCAATATTCCATCCGTTTTATTATAAAACAGTAGCGGTAGGAAGTAAAGCGGTAAACAAAGTTTGTTAAAGTTTAATATACCGGATGCAACGACTATGTATTTGACTTTTAGACCATATCCAATCTAAAGGTAGCTATTATTGCTTGTTAACGTCTTTATAGAGAGTACCCAAGGTGAGTGCGGGGATTTTTCCATGACGAGAAGCCTTGTGTGCGGGCAAAGGATAATGACATGATAAGTACCAAGTAGACAAGCCTAAAAACGGAAGCAAAAGAGATAAGAGACAGAAGGAGGATGGATCCAAAAGAACAGGAACGAAATTGTTGTTGTTGGGGAAAAGACCTGGCGTAGTTATCCGACGAGATCCAGAAACTAAAAATAGCAATTGACTTAGCCGCAGCCGATTTACGCCGCGCGCCTGCACCAAATTTGTAGATGGGTGGCGCAACTTTGGAGCGCCTTTGCCCAATCTTAGGTCGACTGGTATCAAACCGCACCAACATGTTGCCGTGTTGGTCCAACAACCTGACCCATAATTCCTCAACATCGGAAGTTCGCAGATCACTCGACCTGTTCTGAAACAATAAGTCAGCCAACAGATTGACAAGGCTTCAAGAATGGTACTGCATCTATTTCTGTCAATGAGACAAATCATCGCAAGACACGATTTGACAGTGCATCGACCTGGGGTTCCGCCAGGGACCTGCGAAGGATGGCTACTACGGCCAACGGCCAGGGTCGTCTGAAGCCAGCCCTGACCAAGGAAAAGCTGGGAACAAGGTACCGTCTGGTGGCGAGGCCTGGCCACAACATGGGCCACATCGACACCCACCTGAGCAGCTCAGCCGTAGCCATTCACGAAGACTCATTTCGACAGACACTCCAAGAGCCGTGACGCTCCTTAACTTGACCAGCACCTGAATAAGCAGGGCAAGGTTCAGTTAATTATTTAGAGCCCGCCCAGTTACGCGGTAAGTTGTGTTTCTCGGGACGTCTTCAGCATAATTTCATTCAGCAATATCCGTTCCTCTGGATCTCATTACATGTCCAAACCACCAAGCAGCCCTACCCATACATACACCAACAAACCTCTCCCTGATAGAAGCATCCAGTAGAGACGTTAAACCCAAGCCAATTCGTTGCTGTATCTCTTTGCATAGCAATTCAGCGGCAAATCTCACAGAAGACCAACCATTTGCACAGACCGCAATCAAGTTTGATACAAAGTAAGCTTTGTCCATCGCCTCCATTAAACTAAATCGAATTCCCAGATGCACCGCGGAAGCAAGCTAAAGGCAAAATCCAGAAACACAATGTGCCAACAACAACAAGTCAAATACACTCGTAGTTGTAAAAAGGATAAAGAGTTCGTGCAGTGCCAACAAAAGGTCGGCACTAATGTCAGGTGCAATCCTGTGCAGAAGGTTGTAGGCAGAATCTTTACCAACTACTGTGCCAAGCATCTTGTAAAACCTGATGCAGACCAAAAGCACTACAGCAACACGAATCAGCACCATTGAGCCTCCGTTGTGCCGCTTTGAGAGGGGAGAGCGGGCTCAGGATAAGTCACCCCAAGGGCCCGGGGCAGGCGAGGGGCATGGAGAGGGATGGGTTGGTATCCAGCCCCTGGGCTTTTGTAATTAAAAGCTTCCAAGCTCATACATAACGTAACCAGTTCACATTGGGAGGCGTTATCTTCAATTTCACAAGCTTTGGAAGATCATTTGCGGAGCAGGTTTGTGTTTGTAATCAAGTAAGCAAGCGAGAGCTCTGCTCACGTGCGGACAAAAAGACAGTTAATCGTATTCTATCCTTCCACCAGTAGTGAGCCTCCAAGCCGCGTCCACTCTGGCTCTTCAACTTCAACGGTGCCGCCTCTGCTCGATTTCCAAAGCTGCTTCGCCTCTTCGCAATCCCGGAAATGGAGTAGGAACTCATCATCGGAATAAGTACGTTCTCGACGAAAAAAAACCTCAAAACCTCCCCCAGCCTCCATAGCAATCTAGCAGCCTTTACATGATCTGCCCCGCTGTAGCTTACCCGCCGGCGAGCCGACATAGGGCAGCCACATTGATACCATATATCTCCAAGCCGGTGCGCCAGAACGTTTCTCCAGAATGGTTTGCGGGTCTTTCTGACCGCTTTGCTGGAGTATGTCAAGGGCGTGTCTCTGAGATAGTAGATTTCTGCGCATCTTGTACTGCTTCGTGTCCAATAAATAGATTCCAGGGAGCGAGCGTGAAACAGGGTAATTTTTCTTAAGCTTGGCCGCTAAAATACCTGACACCTTGCAAAAGGAATTCAGAGACACAACTCGCGTAGCCGCGGCTGCCTCGATGCAGTTAAAGCAGCAACGAGAAGCAGTCGGAAGGAAGATGAAGCCGCCGAATAAGTCGCACACCGCACACCGGTCAGTTAATAAAAGTGCATATAATGTTGTGACGCCAATATAGCGCGCGAGCCCTGTCCGAAGGAGGGCCCACATACAATGCAATACATGTTCGCTGAATTGACGGTATTGGCGAATACTCGAGGTGACCTCACGACTGCGTCGGTTCACTTGGCTAAATGCCAAAGCGGAATGTATATCGAGCCGGAGGCAGATTGACGAAATAAGCTCCAGAGGCAGATGTTAAAGTAAGCCGAGGTCAGAGTTGTCAAATGCGTCTGAAACACCGAACAAGGACAATCTGGCACGCTCGTGCTGTCCTGGCTCCCCCGAAATGACAGCATAGTCCCAGTCTCTCCTGTGGTAAGATGCAACTCGTAGAATAGCCTCCAACGCGGTGCTCACACAGGCAGAGTCTTGCTCATGGACGTCGTCTGTGGCCATGACTGTATGGTCGCTTCGGATGGTGCCTTCTGCTACCACGCTTGACTCCTGATACACGACACCGCCGCGAAAAAGAGCTAAGTTCGATGCTTTGAAGGCCTGTAATGAGGCTGTGGGATGTGTAGGTTTTGTACACCACCTGGGTACCTAGAGTGAGGTTGGCTGGAAGTCGGAGTGTCATGCGGAGCTTTGGGTGCCTAAGTACCTAGGTACTGAAGTAGTTAGCGCATTTTCTTTTTAAATCCGATAAAATACGACAGGGAGGATCGTGCTGCGAAGAGCTATGCCGTTGGACTCCCAGTGCTATCCCCTAGGTACCTAGGTATTTAGTGGTTTAAGCTATTTTGCCACCCATTGCACGACAAAAGAAAGTTCTCATTCTCGCTTTCTTCTTCGCTTTCTGCCAGAATTTCAACAGCCCGTGAAACCTGCTTCAATGCATCAATCACGTATTGAATAAGCATGAAGTCATCCCCTTCCCCCTAGGCCCGAGCTTCTGTTTGGCAAAGACGGCGCGAAAATGCCACTTGAGCGCGCTTGGCTAAAGGGCTTACCATTTCAAGGATTTTTCAAGAAGTATGTTAAAGGGAAGTTAATGCTGCGCGTACATGCGAATAAGAATTTCTTTTTGGACTAGCTCAAAGTACTAACTGGGGATGGGATAACTCTCATTTCCAACCCACAGAATTTACATATTGTGCCAACCACTGTCGGTTGACTCCCTTACGTACATACGGCTTGAATGTGCTAGTGAACCGCAAAATAGGTGGCCATCCGTAGTGTGTTTGTCAGGCAAACAGCCTAGACGAGGTACCGTAACCATCAGAGCGAGAGTATAATCCTCCTCCATAATGCGCACCTACATGGAGCTCGAGGATACAAATGAGTCTACTATTAAGCTCCACATTATTAATGCATGCCTCAAGCACAGACCTCCTTTCTTGACGGCTGCCCACTTGCTGCCTAGAGTTTGTGGGGCATGCAGAGACTTGCGAGGTACTCAGTCCTATCGACAGCAGATAGATGTCTGTTTTGAAATTTGAGGGTGAAGAAGGGTACTTCATTTAGTATTAATCTATAGGGAATTTTCTAGCTATTTATATTATAAATTCCCTTCTACCCGATACCTCTGAGAGCTGTAGAATTCTGTTTGCATATATTTAATAAAGAAATCTTTATTCCATTCGAGAGTCTGGGCCAAGTTCTGCAATCTTTGGATGAGCACCGTGAAAACACCAAACAGGAGCTGTGAATTTGTACATGTGTAACCAGCTTTTAGTGGAGCAACCCCGCGTCTGCCTGTGGCTTTGAGACCCAACAGCGGCTGTTGCCTACCAGACTCTGTTCTTATTCGACGTCGTCCTGTAGACCACTGATACTTCTGGAAATTGCCAGCCGCAGATGCTCAAAGACCTGTGCTTATATAAGGGCGACTTGCTTCAAAATCTGGCTTTTGCCTCTACAGAAACATCAACACCAAGCATCTTTTGCAAGCTGTCACCCCAACGGCTATTCGAAACTCCCCCACATATCTGAAGGCGCCGATACCCGTCGTTTTTGACCACTCCCAACGAGACTAACATCATGTCCGATTCTGAGACAGATTCTCCGACGCAAGTCTCTGTAGACCCAGTCACAGCCGGGCTACTGGACCAGTTGCGTGAGGAGCTCGACAAGCAGACAGACGAGACCATCTTCACCTGTGGCGGCACAATTCCCATTAAAACTCCTGGCCAAGCCGTTGCATCCGATGACACAAAGCTCCCATCATCTTCTGAGCCAGTCATTATCCGCTGGGACCCAGCCTCCCCGGACACACCCGCGTCGCAGGCCAAACTCGTCCTCCCACTCCAGCATGATTCCCAAGGAAACCTCGAGAGACTCGTCAATAACCTGGAGCCCGCCAGCTTCGGTCACAATGGCAAGGATGTCTTTGATGAGACGTACAGAAAGGCTCTCAAGATGGACACCAACAAGTTCGCCAGCACTTTCAACCCTTATGAGTACGGCATCATCGATGGAATTGCGCAGGTGCTTCTGCCGAGCACTCCAGAGTCAGACGTCCGAAGAGGTGTGTGGGCCGAGCTGTACAAACTGAATGTGAGTTTCCCCTTGTGGCCTCCGCTGACCCCTCGTTGAAGTCATGCCGGTTGTTGTCGGTCCTGCTCACTGAGGACACTTCTAGGTCTACTCCAGCCCCTCCGGCAAGTTCAAGCCGCACATCGACACCCCTCGGGGCAGCACCCAGTTCGGATCTCTGGTAGTCTGCCTCCCCCTGGAACACGAGGGTGGACAGCTCCAGGTCCGCCACAAGGGTCGGGAGGTGACCTACGATTGGGGAAGCCACAAGGATCAGATATCGTGGGCCGCATTCTACAGCGACTGTGAACACGAGGTGTTGGAGGTCAAATCTGGCTACCGCCTGACGTTGACTTACAACCTCTATACTGTCCGCGGCGGCGGCATGCTCGCCGGGATCCGGCCGCCAGTGCTTGATGCGACGCAGCTGCCCATCTACACCTCGCTGAAGAAAACGGTTGAGAACAAGGACTTCATGGCCAATGGTTAGAGAGCCCCCTCATTCTTCTGTGTGCCAATGTAGCCGTTTCCGTCAATCTTGCTCACATTTTCTTCGACAGGCGGCTACCTTGGCTTCTACTGCACCCACGCATACGCGCATACAAACACCGAGGCGGTCGTCCTCCCAGACATGCTGAAGGGCCTCGACATGGTCGTCTGGGAAGCATTCCGAGGCCTCGGACTCGAGGCGCACGTCAGGCCCGTGCTGAGCCTCGACTTTGACTACGGGCTCGACGGCCGCATGGTCGTCGGCAGTGACCGCTCGCGGGCCCTCAGCATCCCCTTGGGCAGTATGCGCATGGAGGACTATGGCCAGCTGGAGGAGTTGGTTGAGGAATGGGGCGGCGGCGAGGCTCTCGATTCCAAGAAGGTGCACTGGCTCAGCAAGCCGAACCACAAGCAGATCCAACTGACTTATATTGCCGTGAGTACCCGATTGCATCTGCCCTTTTCTCTTCAAAGTGGGCACGTTGCTGACTTGGGATCCGCGCGAAGTATGGTAACCAGGAGAGTCTGGATGCCATGTACTCCTACTGTGCCATCGTTGCCGAGGTCCCGCGCAGTGATGCTCGCTCTCACGGATGAGTCAAAATGGAGGGAATCGGCGACATTTCCCGTCAAAAATGGTGGGATGCAACTGATCACAGCTTTCTGCTAGAATTTTCCGGGGCATACTTAAAGGGCATCGAGCCCTCACCACTGGTGCCAGCAGCAGCTCGGTTACAGATCTCGTTTTGACGGGTTACAGTGCATTGTCTTTGTTTCCTGCTTGCCTCTGAGATAGCAATGAATACGTCAGTGTTGAGCTTCTGCGCCTGGGTTGAATGCTGTTCCATTTTCGTCCACACAGTGCTCTCAGAGTCAACCTCTTTGAAATCAGACCCGCAATGTTTAGACGCTCCTGAAGAATGAGCTCAGCACCTACTAAAGCTCCAAGACCTTCCTATAATCCATGTGATAGTAGTACCAAGTAAACATTCCCACTGTTAAAGGTCTGCGGTGTTCTTTTTAACTCAGAAACCCAAGTAGCAGTAGGAGAACCTTCACCTGCCAGCATACGACCGACCTTCGTAACTCCCCTTCTTTTCACCAAGCCTGCCCCCATTGTTAGGCACCAAGATGTCTTTTCCCTCGACTTCAGAGGTACCGCTCTGTGGGACTTTGACCACCCAAGTAGAAGGAACTTTCAATGTACCATGACGCTTTCAGACGTGTGTGCCACGGTGGTGAGGGCGTGAGGCGAACAGACAAACGGAGGTATCACAGACCCACGTCAGAAGAGTAGGCCCATACCACAGGAATAAACCAACCCCCACAGCCCACTCGAATTCGCGAGTGGGGAGATTGAGACAGGTGATAATCCAGTAACCATCCGGATTCTGACAGAGACCAACTTCCCACCACGCGGCCAACTTTTTGAAGAGCGGGTACATTTCTCGCGAAGTAATATGTACAGAAGTGATGTTGAATGGGGCTGAACTGCGAATGCACTATGGGAATAAGAAACACATCTTCAATATTGGGGGGCAGCACTGACCTTGACCCCTGCTCTGCACAAGATGAGGCGTCTCCGGATTATTGCAGTGTTGTGCAGCTCTTCATAGCGTGTGAAAGATAAGTCCGTTGGAGAAAGCACGTTAGCATTTCAGGCTTCAGAACAGTCGCTTATATGCTACTGAACGACCCATTGAAGCACCCACTAGTATTCGGCCGAACCTGTGCCTAAAACATGTGGCTGTGTAGCTAGATCGTGGCCTTGTGGGCCCTGGACAGTGACATGTCACTCCGGCGCACGATGCAGGCGGCTGCCAGAGCTTGATGTCGTTGTCAAGCAACCCATATGTTCAGCACCCATATAACAATTTTTAGACTTGCTCATGTTGTGGTATTAGGTCAGGAGCAGCCGGATCGTCTCCCCCAGATCGTCTCCCTTGGCCTCGTTCACCAACTGGGTCTCAATAGCGATCAGCGCGTTTCTCGCCCTGCGACGTTGATCACACGCAACTGGTTTTTTCACGGAAAATGTTTGGCTCATATGGCCCGTTCCCTGTCCTCAAGTGCTCGTGTCCCAATGAGACCCCAAACACTGAAACTCAACTGTCAATACAAGACACCCACACAACATTTGATTCTAAACACATGATGCAGACAGTCTCCATCACAATCAGCTTATTTGCCCTTTACAAACTAGTTTACTTACTAGGTTACATACAGTTCCATCTCAAATGTCTTTCGGCTGGTCTCCTGCTCGGTATGTTACCCATAGGAATGTCCTCAATTTGCCAATCGCATTAAATATTCCTCACCGCCCCAACGGTACTTTCCAACACGCGGTGGATTTCGTAGCTATCTGTCAGAGAGTGGCCCGCCGTAACCACTATACTAACAGACCAAAAGCTCAAGCAATGACGAGGCTCCCTCGTCATCCGGCGGGACCGCGTACTAGTATAGCCTAGACATCTCTGACACTATCCCCTATCATTAAATCTCACAATCATAAATTGTAAACAAGTCTAGCAGTAGCCTCATACCGACGACTGACCTAAGAGCCCCAGTACTCATCGTCAAAGCAATGCCCTCAACCTCAGCCGTCTTACTTGAATCATGAAACTTTAGTTGGTTTTGTTTTTAATCTGGACACAAATCTCTCTTTTTTGAAAAAAAAAAAACGAAATGCGAGCGGTCCCTTCACACAGAAAACTTTGGTTAAGTTTAACACAATCAGAAACCCATTGCCAACGTAGTGACCAGCGCGAGCTGTCTAACTTACTCCCCGGCCTGCAGGTAGTCTACCTAGCTAGGTGTCTGACATAGCCGTGAGATTGTTATTGGTGGGTAAATGGAATGCTGTGCAACGCGAGATGCATATGCAAGTATCAGCACAGCCACAAAATGAAGATATTGTGTTTTTCTTGGTATGTAAGGGATAATGTATACCTATGCATGGTCTGATTTGCTGGGGGCGACCAGCCAAATTTGGTGTAGCCTGTCTTGGCTGCTGGATGCCCTATCTGAAGGATTCGTGCCCTGAGGCAACCAAGCTGGCACAGCAGAGGCATTGATCAGTCCTTCCATCGATCTTCTTCGTGACTATTCCACCATTCCGTTGGGCTTCCCGCGGGCATTAACCGTAGCTTCTACCTGGACCTCTAAAACCATGTCCCCAAGTTCAACAGGCACTGCTGGGAGCGCCAGCTTCAGCGATCTGTGCTGGCAAAACGCTTACGACAGCCTGAAGGAGCCCCTCAAATCGCACCTCAATGCGACAAGGACTCAGAAACGGAACGTGGTTGGCGCCGTGTTGAAGGCCGCTGAGGCAAAGAGACAAGAATGCATGCGTAAGGAATGGAAGTTTGTGACACCGCGCGGCAACACCCTGATCCTCAAAGACGTTGTTCAAAAGATAGTGGCATGGGTTGACAGATTCGTCGCCGTCGGGGACGCCGTGGCGCAGTACGACACTTTGCACGCAGCGCTTCCCTGGGCTGCTCTGCGTTTCCTGCTCAACATCGCCGTTGGCGAGATCAAGGAGTTCAGTTCCATGATAGTTCGAATCGAGACAATCTCTCGTCTCCTGTTTCGAGCTTCCGCGGTCGAGAGGCTGCAAAGCGCCACTGCCAGTCAGAACGTGGTTTCTGGTCAATTATTGGACGCGCTTTCGAGGCTGTACGCCGAGATCCTGAAGGGTCTCGCGAAGATGGTAGACTATTTCGGGAGAAGCACACCTAGTACGTTACTTTTTAAATGCTCCTAAATTTGATAGCACTCTAGAGCGCTGACAAGAAACTTCAGGCCGAGTGATGAGAAGCGCATTGGGGAGCTCCGACCAGGGCGACATGGCCGATATCATCGAAGCCGAAAAAGAACTGTTCAAGCTCGTATCATTACTTACGGCCGAGAGTCTGCAAAGTTCGGATGAACGCAACCACCGACTGATGCAGGATTTATCCGCTTCGTTGACAGAACTGGACCTCAAAGTAGACCGAATAATCGACGACGCTGCAAGCCACCGAGCTCGTGTGACACACAAAAGTATCAAGGAGCTCCTGAACTGGCTTTCTGACCACAAGTATTGGTTGCCCCATCAGTCAGCCTCCAGGAAGAGGTTGCCGAGCACCGGAGCCTGGGTAACGCGTGACCCCGTCTATCTGGAATGGATCTCATCAAGCTGGTCCTCCACGGCTGTGCTGCATGGAATCCGGGGGTGCGGAAAAACAATGATCGCATCATCGATCATCGAGGGGTTTCAAGCGGAAAAGGAGAAGCGGGCTTCGGCTGTTCCCGTTGCGTACTTCTACTGTGCTCGCCTGCAGTCTGACCTGGACCGATCGTCTTGCCGTACTATCCTCAGCAGCTTGCTGAGGCAACTTTCCGTCACGACGCATACAGCAGCGCCCACTGTACATCAAAGTGTGTGGTCCTTCTACACCAAGACAGTCGACAGGGCGAACTCCCAAAAGATCGACCCCAGTCGCTTGGAAACCAATGAATGTGTTGATCTCATCATTGATGTAACAGCCCCCGGGGCTGGTTACATTGTTATCGACGCAGTGGACGAGCTCGAAGCCGCGGACAGATATGAGCTTCTGACTAGTTTGCATCGCGTTGTGTCAGACTCGCCAGGGCTCGTGAAAGTCTTTCTTAGCTGCCGAGACGATACCCGGTTGGAGACGCTGTTAGGAAAGCTCACGCCACACATGCTCAATCTCCGAGTGACGGCAGAAAAGGCCCGTCCCGATGTCGAGGTCTTCGTGGCAGAAAGGCTTCACAGGGTGATTTCGGAAGGACATATGCTCGGCGGAAGAGTATCCCCAACCTTGCAAGCGCACGTCTCCGCCAGCCTCATCCACAAAACGAGGGAGTTGTGAGTCTCCATTTTGGGACTATATCGAGTCTTTCAATAGCGCCGGCCTACTAATCTAAATGCTTTACAGATTTCTCTGGGCTGATAGGCAAATATTGTACCTTTGCCGCCAACGCACCGAATACGATATTCGTGTCGCACTGGAGCGGACGGCCTCAGAGACGCTTGAGAGCCTATTTGGGCGAACATTCCGGGAAATACTTGATTCAGATACCATGTCCAGAGAGTTGGCCATCCAGACTTTTGCCTGGATATTATTCTCGAAGCAGCCGTTGACGACTGCAGCATTACTCTCAGCTCTGGAATTGTCACGACCCCCGGACTCGGCCATCATTACAAATGATGCCTATGGATCTACCGACCTGTTGACCTTGCTTGATGTTTGCCACAACCTCGTTGAATACGACAATGTTGCCAATACCATACAGTTCTGCCATCCTTTCGTGCAAGAGTTCTTGTCTAGACAAGATGTTCTTTCAGCAGTGGCAGGTCATCGGCTCCTCACGCGCAGTTGCCTCTGCCAGTGCATAAAAGGACCCGACCAGCACCCATACCTGTCTGCCCAGTCTCCAGTCGAAAGTTTCTATCACTACGCCGCAGTCTACTGGGGCCAACATTTCAGGAAATCCCAGGAACAGAGAGGAGATGGTGACGACAAGCTTATAGGTCTTCTGGAGGGCTTCGTGTTCAATAAGCGGAGAACTATGGTGCATGGAGCGTTTGTGGCCTGGCTCACGTGGGTCAAGGCGACTACTAAAACACTGCCTCCGTATCATCCGCTTCAACTTGATCTCGGCGCTCTACCAAACGAAGTCCATTCACCTCTCTTCGCCCTCAGTATTTTTGGCATAGAAAATCTCATGGTCCGGGTTCTGGACCGCCTGCCCTTCCTTGATCTTGATGGACGCAATGACTTGGGCCACACTAGCCTGTACCTGGCCTCCTTCAAAGGCCATGGCGCGATAGTCTCTCTGCTGTTGAAAAATGGTGCGGACGCAAGCGTCAAGTGTGGCAAATACGGCAGTTGCTTACAAGCTGCAAGCTTCAACGGTCATATCGGTACTGTCAAGGCCCTTCTGGCTCACGGAACTCCTGTGCGAGATGGGGGGTCATTCGAAAATGCCTTACAGGCCGCTCTCAGGGGTTCGAGAGAAGACGTCGCGTACTACCTCGTGCAAGAGCATGACTTCATTCAGAGCCAAGATGACTACGAAACGGCCCTACAAGGCGCGTTACAGGCTGGACTCCGGGACCTAGCAGAGCTGCTGTTAGAGGACGCAAGACTGCGGTCTTTCCGCCAAACGCTGGAACAGGATCGTACGAAGCAGCTCGCCTTGGAGTTGATCCAGAACGGCGAGGTGCCAGTCCTCCAAGCCCTCCTCTCCTCTATTCCAGACATGCGAGACGCCCTCCCACCGGATGGCCTTTCGATCGCCGCATTTTACGGAAACGTGAACAAGATGACTTTTCTCAAACAGTTGGGTCTAAGCACAGAACAACCAGGGATGTATGGACTGCCACTTAGGGCTGCTAGTGTGTCTGGATGCGAGCGTCCCGTTCGTCAACTCCTTGGATGGGGCGTCGATGTCGATGCTTGCAGCCGGCTCGGCTACGCCCTGCAAGCCGCATCACTCAAGGGATACGACGCTGTCGTCAGTATCTTACTCCAAGCAGGTGCCAGTGTCAACGCCTCTGGGCCGCCCTTTGGCACAGCCCTCCAAGCGGCAGCGTATTACGGTCACGCCAGTACTGTGCGGATGCTGCTGGACGCTGGGGCGAATATGGACAAACATGGCTTCGCAAGAGATGCTTTGCACGCGGCTGTGGAGGGCAACCAAGGGGACATTGCCATCCTCTTCCTCGGCAGGGGCTACAAGATTGGCGACCTGATGCCGCTGGCCAGCGTACATTGCAAAATTGCATCTCCGCCTTCATCTCGGGTTCGATCCCCGCGTAGAGGAGACCATTACAAGGATATTCTAACGGCGCAAAATCAGGCTGCGAGGGCATCGGGTTGCCTTCCACATCCACCGGGATCAAACGACTGGCTTGCGAAAGATGGTGATTGCAAATTATACGAGCCACGCTCCAGGCTTAACTCGTCTTTTCTACCTCATGGCTCCGCCATGTACGCCTTGGGTATCTGCGCCGCTACTGGAGACTGGAAAACGCTGAAACTCCTCCTGGAGGAATACGAGTTCTTCTATCAGAAGTGGGAAGTACTTGGTGATCCGCAGGTGGCCGATAAGTGGGAGGTGAAAGATGCCCTAATTCCGGCGGCCCGCCACGGACGACTTGAGGCATTCAAAGTGTTGATGAACCACGGATTGCGCTACGTAGCAGGGTACGCAGAGAGTCTCCAGGGAGCCGCAGTAATCGCGTTGAACTCGGGCCACAACGACATTGTCGAGCTCATTCTATCTCGCTTTGGTGTCCCTCCAGGTACGCGGGAACAGTTTCTGCAGGCTTTGCCCGGGGAAGAGACAATCTACAGCGGCGGATGGCGGCTACGCCACACGATGTCCGAGGGATCCGCAAAGGTCGATCCTGAAAGCGACATCACTAGTGGAGTGTTGTGGGATTACGAGTTTGCCATTTCAATGGACGATGCGAGTGTGTCACTATCGGAATATGAGCCGGCCTCACCAATGGAGTTTGTCTCTTGGAGGACAGAAGCGACCACGACACAAGAGCCAACCGGACAACAGGCTGGAACCCTCATTGAAGCCTGCTATTTCGGAGACCTTCCAGTCGTCAAGCACGTGTTACGCACTTTCGTCGAAGTCGATGTGATAGGAACGCGTCGGCTGTGCGGTCGAAACTGCTCAGCTAGATGCCGCTTTTCTGGTGTCCGCCATCTGGGTTGTAAGAAAGGAGAATTGACAGCTTTGCTCGCAGCTTGTCGAAGAGGACATTTGGAGGTCGTCAGGACTTTGCTCAAGTACGGCGCACACGTCAATATCACTGTTGACGCGGGTCGCTCTGTGCATTCTGACCTCCGCAGGTGCACGTCTCTGATGGCCGCGTCGGAGGAGGGTCACCTAGAAATCGTCAATGAGTTGCTCAAAGCAGGTGCAGATCCCAATCATGGCAACCCAGCTTCCAGCGCCTTACTCAGAGCTTCAAGACGTGGTCACCTCCCTATTGTCCAAGCACTCTTGGCCGCCGGTGCTATCATAGCGTCTCCGTCTCCAATGCGTCGTCCCTGGGCCCAAGATCATCTCAATCCCCCGGAACAGGATTCTGAAACGTCACGAGTGCCAAATATTCTCACGACAGTCATCTATGACAAATACTCTTTGGCAAGGGCAACGAAAATTGCAGTGTTGGAACTTCTGATCGAGGAGGCATGCCAGCGAGAGAGACAGGCTGTAGTTCTCGATGAAGGTCTCACAATAGCCGCTACCGAGCAACAAGTTGATTCTATGGAGCTTCTCCTTGAGTATATGCGCCCTAGCCTCAGCTCTCTAATCCAGGCCTGTATCTGCGGGTCAGTTGATGGAGCGAAGCGATTGATTCACGAGGGTGTTGATGTTAATCAACTTGATGGTCGTGGATACATGCCCCTACACGTTGCCGCCTTTCACTTACGCCCCGAAATCGTTCAGATGCTGATCGATTCCGGCGCCAATGTCAATGGGGTTGCCAGCGACCTCAGTAGCCCGCTCAGCAGCGCCTTTGACGGGTGCGTACGGAGACTTAATTTGAGTGGCCGGCGATGGAGGCTACCGAGGCTTCCATGCGACTTCAAAACCAAAGAGCGTTGTGGCATTATCGTTCGCTGCCTCGTCGCACACGGTGCAAGTCTAGTCGATCCCCAGCACTGGTGGCTGGGGGGGATCTTACACATCGCTTGCTACATAGGTGATGAGAGTCTTGTAGAGTGGCTGTTAGAACGAGGCGCCCAGGTAAACCAGAAAAGAGGGTACTTCTGTACGCCACTATTTGCCGCCTTAGACGGTGGACACCTTGACATCGTGCAGCTATTGCTTCGAAAAGGCGCCGATCCAGAACAAGGGAGGACAATGCTCGTTGAGGATGGCGTGCCAACGTGCGTTCCATTTCGTCCATCGACTGCCGACAATCTTGCATCGGGTTCGGAGAAAGCCACACAGACGCCGCTGATGATGGCAATGGAGTTTAGTGGAGATTCGGCGCTGATATTTGCGCTGCTTCAAGCCCGCCACCCGCCTCGGGTAAGCCAACAGGACTTGGTCATTGCTTCGAAGCTTGATGCACGACGATGGCTGTGCATCTCGGCAGGGCCGCGCTTCCAAAGGCTGGATACCGAGTCGAACGTGCAAATCTTGCTGGCTAGCGACGATGCACTTAGCCTACCAGAAGAGGCTATGCTTGCACTCCTGAGTGCGCCCTATCCACCAAAGGAATACGATGCTCTTGTGCCTTTTATCTTCACGAGGTACCACCACGGTGTCACCGAAAGGATGCTCATGGTGGCGAAGAACACCGGGCTACTGAAGAAACTACTCCTGATACGGCCCATAGCCCCAGTCACGAACATGATCTTAGAGTCACACACTAGCATCCCAGGAATACAGTTGCTCATGGAACACAACCAGGAACTCGTGCCGAGTTATCAGGTATTCCTCAATGCCTTAGAGTCCAGTCATGGGAACTGGCCATTTTGGCCTGGCGAGGATTCTCAACGAGTGTTGACAACAATTCTCAATCGCAACCCGTCTCTGGTCGTCACGGAGAAGGTGTTGAAGGGGGTATGCAGACTTGACAACGTTTTGACGCCGACTCGTTATGAAGTGGACGGAAACGTGATGCGCCTGCTCCTCTCGCGTAAACAAGACTCGGTCCGCATCCCCGACGAGGTACTGATAGGCGCTGCTCAGAAAGCCGGGACTCGCGATAGAGCCGGCGAGAACAATTCCAGATTGCTAGAGGACATACTCATGCGATACATGACCCAGTGTGTCACACAAGACCAGTTCCTCCGGATGGTTGGCATCGGTTATGACATGGACGTCAGACTGGCGGCTTGCAGGAGCTTCACAAGACTCTACCCGGAGCTGAAGGTCGACGGCGCTGTGGTCAAGGCTGTTCTTTTTGGACGAGAGGATATTTATGGCTGTCAGCGGCAGGAAGGCGAGCGGACAGTCGAATTTTCGAACCTGCTGTTGACGGATCAAGACTCGGAGCCCGATAACTTTTCCCAGCAATTGCGGAAAGCAACGAGCCGAGATGAACGTTTCGCAGAATTGGCCGCGGCTTTCCTGAAAAGCAGAGCCGTGTCAACTTAGGGGGAAGTTCCCCATCTCCGTCACAGTCTGCAGCATCTACACTCTTGCTCTAAGGTATGTCAAATTGATTCTCAACACCTCTTTAAATACTTGTTCTTACTACCTAGGCAGATCTTAGTCATATTTTCTTGGCCTTGACACAGTCTTTCTGCAGGTCCTGAAGTCCATTGTCACATCGGGATGTATGAGATGGCTTCCAATCTGATGGGTCGGCTTTGTGAGCTCCAACATCAGTGACAGACAACATCATGCACGGCCCGATCGTCCGATTTCAATGGCTCGGGGGTCTCGGGATTTCGAAACCTTCTCCATTCTCGTGCTTGGAACCTTCCCCGCCTGCTCACCCCGCACGGCAACCTCGTGTGTGGTGGGCCAACTCTGGCTAATTACTGTTACGACCGCCAGAGTCTCCTGCCCCAGAGATGGCCAGAGATGGGGTGATCTCTGCTCAAATGCGAGAGGGGCCTCTGGTTCGGTCTACCGGGTTCGATGAGTGCCAATGAGTTAAAACCAGGGAGGTTGTATGACTGGAAGATCATTGTCCTGAATTTTGTCTTTTCCAACTCCGCAATCCTACTCCATGCATATCAACTACCCCCCAGTTATCACCTACAATCGCAAATTAGTTATCAGTTGCAAAAGGTCCCGTAAAAGAACGCACAGTATCTGCCCACGATGAAAGCACTCGTCTACAATGGCAATTACTCCGTCTCTTTGCAAGAGAAACCGGTGCCGTCGATTTCAGCTCCCTCGGACGCCATTGTCAAAGTCCTCTACACCACCATTTGTGGCACCGACCTGCACATCCGCAAGGGGCATGTCCCGACTTGCCCACCGGGCCGGACTCTCGGCCACGAAGGCGTCGGCATTGTCCACGAGGCCGGCGGTTCTGTCACCCGCTACAAGAAGGGCGACAAGGTCCTCATCTCGGCCATCACCAGCTGCGGCACGTGCGAGTACTGCCGCAGGGCCATGTACAGCCACTGCACAACGGGTGGTTGGACCCTGGGCAACCAGATCGAGGGCACCCAGGCCGAGTACGTGCGCGTCCCGCACGCCGAGTCGAGCCTGCACCTGGTGCCCGAGGGGGCTGACGACGCTTCCATGGTGATGCTGAGTGACATCTTCCCCACCGGTCTCGAGTGCGGCGTCCTCTGCGGGAAGGTGCAGCCCGGCGCGGCCGTGGCGGTCGTGGGCGCTGGTCCGGTTGGCCTGGCGGCTATTATCACGGCGCAGATGTACTCGCCCTCTCAGGTCATAGCTATTGACACTGACCCCAGCAGGCTCGAGGTGGCCAAGAAGTTCGGCGCCACGGATGCTATCCTCAGCTCTGGTGACGCTGTTCCTCGTATCAGGGCAAAGACTGACGGTAAGGGCTGCGACACCGTCATCGAGGCTGTTGGCATCCCGGCCACGTTTGAACTCTGCCAGGAGTTGCTGGCTCCTGGCGGTGTCCTTGCCAATGTCGGAGTCCACGGAACAAAGGTTGACCTTCACCTCCAGAATCTCTGGAACAAGAACATCTGTGAGTCCTCTCAGTGTAAAACTCACGATAGAAAGCTGACGAAACTTTCAGCCATCACAACCCGGCTCGTCGATACGACAACTACTCCAATGCTGTTAAAGCTGGTCCAGTCCGGAAAGCTGCAGCCAGCTCAACTGATCACCCACCGCAAGTGGCCCCTGACTACAATCGCTGTACCTTCGTTGACTAATTATGGTTCAGGCTTCAAGCTTAGTGAGATCGAAAAGGCGTACGAGACATTTGGTGATGCATCCAAGCATGGTGCTTTGAAGGTTATAATTACTGTTGAATAAGCACCTAGGCTGCTTGCAAATTTGATCCATGGCCTCTCATGTATAGTACGCCAGGCTCATGAGGCCCAATCCTCACAAGTTTGATTAAATATGGCCGTGACTTGTTGAACGGGAATGGAGGTATCTGGAACAACCATCCCAACTGTATCAAAGTTGACCTTGATTACATCAAATTCTCGTTCATTGTCTCTCCCCATGGTACGACTTGCGGTAGTTATCTAGCGCATAATGCACCGGTGTCCTTGAACAGACCCACTGAGGTCTGCGGAACATGGATACAGTTCGAAGCGATATAACACCCCCAGATGAGAACAAGGGTATCGTGCTCAGCCTCAATGCGAGACCTGAACTTCGGGTAATACGGACGATCTGCTTGATTTCCAAGTATCGTGAGTATCGTGTTGCAGGAGCTACTCAGCGTGTTTGAGGCAGAGATAGCGGAAACGAAATGAAGCCAGGGGTTTGCCGCATCCTTCAGCATCCCAACGAGGGACAGCGTCCAGTCCAATGCATGCAAACGACTCCAATAGCCGCGTAGGTATCTTGCACAGCCAAAAGGCTGTGATTTATAATATCTTCTCAATCGTAGCCCACTGGCCTGCAAGATATAGTGCTTGGGAAGTGATCAAATAGTTTTCAGTTTCGTGGAAAATCAGCCAAATCCCATAATCCCCGGTTTTCAGAGAAATAGTTCAAAAATGGCTTATCCAGAAAATGTTGGCATCAAGGCCATGGAGATCTACGTCCCTAACCAAGTCAGTTGCTGTCCATTTAATGCTGCAAATGCCAAGGGGGCCGGGCATTGTTACATACACATGTATGTAGCTTTCGTGACTGTCTACTGACTGGAGTTCAACAGTGCCTGGATCAGTCTCTTTTCGAACAACACCAAGGTGTCTCGACGGGAAAATACACCATCGGCCTCGGTCTAAAGTATATGAACTTCTGTGACGACCGAGAGGGTATGTATCTTGTTTGCCTTTTTCAGCAATCATCATGCTCCTGGGTTGGATGATACTGACCAGAGCGAACCTAGACGTTTGTTCTCTCGCCTTGACTGCTGTTTCCTCTCTACTCCGGAAATACAGCATCGACCCCAAATCGATTGGACGACTTGAAGTCGGCACAGAATCTCTGATTGACAAGGCCAAATCCGTAAAGACCGTCCTGACCCAGCTCTTCGAACCAGCCGGCAACACAAACCTGGAGGGCATCGACACAGTCAATGCCTGCTACGGTGGCACGAGCGCCCTGTTCAATGCGGTGAACTGGGTTGAGTCGCGCTCTTGGGACGGCCGCGACGCCATTGTGGTGGCCTCAGACATCGCCTTGTATCGGGAGGCGTCCTCTCGCCCAACTGGCGGTGCCGGCTGTGTAGCCATGCTTGTGGGGCCCAATGCAGTGCTCTCCCTCGAGCCAAGCCTGAAGGGAACTTTCATGACCCATGCGTATGATTTCTACAAGCCCGACCCGAAGGTCGAATTCCCTGTCGTCAACGGACACGAGTCCATCCGCTCGTACATATCAGCTCTAGATGGCTGCTATCAGCGGCTTCGCGAGAGGGTAGAGAAGACGAGGGCCGAGACGAACGGTCACCGCGCAGATGATCAAGCAAACACCACCCTGCTGGATTGTTTCGATTACATGGCGTTCCACACTCCGAATTGTAAACTCGTCAGCAAGTCATACGGGCGTCTCTTGTACAAAGAGATCCTTGTGTCGACCGACGAGAAGACACGAGAGCTCATTCCCGCTGAGCTGCGCCAGATCAGCTACGAAGAGTCGCTGAAGAGCAAGGAGCTCGAGAAACTCCTCGTGACGCTCTCCAAGGATCGCTTCGAGGCGCGGGTCGAGCCGTGCATCGCGGCCCCCACACTGTGTGGCAACATGTACACGGCGAGCCTGTACTGTTCGCTCATCAGCCTCATCACCAACATCGACGGGGAGGAAGCCAAGGGCAAGACGATCGGAATGTTCAGCGTGAGTACTCAAAGAACTCGGACCCCCACATTCTAAAGTTCCCAAGCCGTGTGTTCATTGGTGACATTGCTTTGCAGTACGGAAGTGGAATCGCCAGCAGCCTTTTTGCCCTGAAGGTTACCGGGGACGTCGGCGAGATGGTGACCAAGATCGACCTCATGGGCAGGCTGTCCCGGCGCCACGTCGCCACGCCAGAGGAATACGAGAATGTGAGCCGCTCAGTACCCAGCAGACTTAGTACTCCGAAGTCCGCGGGACCTCATGCTAACTGTGTCCCATCCAGGCTTGTGCGCTCAGGCTCAAGGCCTACGGCCTCAAAGGGTTTCAGCCCGCTGGGGACATTGCCTTCCTCGCCACCGGGATATACTACCTGGAGAGTATCGATGACGCCTACCGAAGAACATATGCTGTCAAGGCCTGAGGACATGCTCACCGCCTTGCTACCTGCTAGGATGAGGGCACGAAGAGCTAGGGGCGCATTGGCTCGTCAATTCTGAACGGGCCTTCGACGTCGGTACCAAGTTTCTTTTCAAAGGTTCGAAATGCCACGCAAAGCGACCTCTCCGGAATAGGATAGAATAGACAATAAATTTAAAGCATCTTTCGGGTATCTTCGCCGGTAACCTTTTCCCTCCATTTATAAGCGAGTGACATATTGTACAGGGCCCCTCCAAGCCAATCGTAGACACGCTGCCGTTGGCAGATAGATTCTCTCTCTTGTGATATCCCCTTGGAAGTTCGTCGCGGTATATAGCCAATATCAAGTAAGGTATTCCTGACTTCAAATCCAGGTACAGAGAGGTTTCTCAAAAAAAGGAAATTCGAAAGAATTGCGTTGATGATATCATCTGTGTCCCAGTGGGTATTTTCAACGTCCCTTTGGCAGCGTCAACACCAATCCGGGTATCTGCACCGCGGATCAGAACGCCGCCTTGCTCTTCCTCCCATCCCGAAGCATGACGCTGTACTCACTCCTCTTGCGGATGAGGAACGCCAGCCCCAGCATGAAGTCAGTAGTGTACTTGCCCGCGGGCAGGTGCATGAGCGGGTTGAGCATGCGGGCCGCCAGCCGCTCCGCCGTCATCTCGTTGAGCTCCGCGGCGTCGGCGACGTCGCCCCACAGGTTGAGCAGCAGCTTGAACAGGCTGCGCGCGGGGCCGCGGACGCCGAGCAGGGCCTCGTCCCAGAAGTCGATGCAGTGGTCCAGGCGCAGGTGGTTCGGCACGGTGGCCTGCTTGGACAGGACGATCCAGCGCTTGGCGACGGTCTCGCTGATGAGGGGCTTGGGCAGCTGCTGCAGGAACAGCACGATGAGCTCGGCCGCGTCGTAGACGTCGTGCGAGGCCCAGTCGATGTTGCCCTCGCCGTAGTACGGCGGCGTGCTGAAAGCCTCCTTGAGGGCGGCGACGCGCACCATGGACTCGCCGCCCGCCATCTCCCCGCCGAAGATGTGGGGCGCGTGGATGCCGCCGTTGTCCTTGATGAAGCTCACGCACGACAGGACGCAGCGCGGGAAGTCCCTCCGCGAGGAGCCCTTGGACCCGTCGTGGTGCGTCTTGACGGTCGCCGCCGCCATCTGCATGCTCTTCTTGAGCGACACCCCGAAGATGTCGTCCGGCTCGGGCTCCTCCGGGGCCGGGTCGGCCGTGATCCTGGGCGACCACACGCTCACCCTTCTGAACATGGACGACAGCCTCGACGAGTTGCTGCGGATGCTCGCGCCCGTGGAGGACACGGCTGTGGATGGCCGGAGCCCCTTGGAGCCGCTGGTGGAGGTGGCATTGGTGGCCGTGGTATCGACCGACGGACTCGAACGCTGGTGGACTCGCAACGTTGGTGGTGACGGAGGCGCTGGGGCTGTGTGAGAATACGAATTTGAGACTGCGTCGGCCCTGGCAGCCGGGATGGCGAGCGCATTGCCCGGGCCTGCGAGGGCAGTGAGTATGTGAGCCTTGCCGGAGCCGGAGCCGGAATTCGTGGCATTGCTGTTCGTACCATGCCTCGTGGGCAGGCCGGGGACACTGAATGAGCTGCGTCGGCCAAAGAGGCGTCGAGTAGGCCGGCTGTTGTTATTGTTGTTATTGTCGTTATTGGTGTTGCTGTTGCTGCTATTGCTGTTGTTGCTTTCGGTACTGCTGATATTTGATCTGGTTGGTCTTGAGGTGAACGGGTGAGGATCATGTGCACGGGCACCGCCCGTGATGGTCGTGGTGACCGTGCCTGCGG
The DNA here is from genome assembly GCA_001447215.1 of Diaporthe aspalathi. Classification (NCBI taxonomy): domain Eukaryota; kingdom Fungi; phylum Ascomycota; class Sordariomycetes; order Diaporthales; family Diaporthaceae; genus Diaporthe; species Diaporthe aspalathi. The sequence continues at coordinate 27,531 of LJJS01000552.1, forward strand.
ATGAATACATGCTGAAACTGCTTTCGCTCCTCGGCGGTCTGATTCCCCTCAGACTGCCCACTGTCGATAGAGCATCGCCATCAGACCGAGGAAGGCTTCGGAGCGAGCTCATCCGCCGGGGGACGACGGGGTTCCCTTCAGAGTCTAGGACGCCGTAGTCGCTGACGCTGCGGACCGACGAGGGCCTCGATAGCCCGGGCAGATGACCACCAAAGGGCGACAAAGACGAAACGTGAACCATGGAATTAGACCGCCCAATGGCCTTGGGTGGTGGGGTCGGTGCGCGAGCCGCGGCGGCGGCAGAGGAGGAGGGCTCAGGGAGGTCACCGAGCCCGTCGATCTCGTCGATGAACTCGTCTATTTCGACAATGGGCAGGCGAGGGAGGTTCGGTAGCGACTTATCGTGCCGCAGGCGCCTGCCAGGGGGTGAATCAGGCTCGTCCCTCGAGTGGCGACGGTACGGGCTCGGGGGCCCGTCATTCATGTCGATGGCGCTGTCGGGTGCGTCACCGACGGACGAGGACCCACTGTGCGTATGACGATCTTCGCGATCTCCAGCTCCACGTGGTTGATGCGCCTGTGGCCGTCGTGGGGCCTGGCGAGCCTCCAATCTCTCCGCCTCCAGCCTGTAGCCCAGGTTTGTCGCCTGCAGCTGCATCGCGTCCAGATATTTCTCGATGTCAGACACGGCGTAGATGGACCCGAACTCGGCCTGCAGCCGCGCCCGCAGGCCACCCATGTTGCCCATGACCCGGGTGAGGTCGCTCTTGATATCATCGTTGACCGACGCCTGGCGCCCAAGGGTCTCGCGGTATCCGGATGCGTCGCTGTCGATAGAAAGCTGGTCGTTCTCTCTTTTGGTCTTGGTTCTGCACGTAAGAGAATATTGGTGGTCAGCACTTGAGTACAGAGTACAAGACAGCAGAGCACAGTAGGGCATATCCGTCCTCTGCAGATGAGCCCCTCGATATGGTTGGTTGGTGGTACGCACAATTCGACGAGGTCTGTCACCACGGCCAGAGTGGATTTGTATCCCTCTAGCGTCAGCCTGAGCTTCTCCATGTCTCCTCGTATGGCCATCCATCTGAATTTCTTGTCCCTTGACGAGAGCCCCAGCCCATTACAGACGTGCATATATCCCTCGATCTGGTGCACTATGCTAGTGCAGTGCTCCAGCAAAGGCGGAGTCCGCTTGGCCAGTGCCTCGGGGAAGCTCGCGGCGTCATCTTTCAGGATGTCGAGGACGCCGTCCAGGGAATGGAGTTCGGCGAGGACGGCATCAAGTTCTGCGCGTGCCTCCCTGACTTCCCGGATGAAGTTTCTGAGGGTCGGTGATGTTTTCGAGATCGCATTGCTGGTCGCAAAGCATGCCGTCGAGATGGATCTGCAAAAGATGGAGAAAGGCGTGTTAGTGTCGCGCCGGCGGTTGAGCCCCGTTGAACCCCGAGTTCGAGTGATGTTGTCCCGAGGTCGTTCGTTTGTGCTGGAGCTGCACGAAACGGACTAGAACATCCGGGAAATTGCATCTCGGAGAAAAAGGAGAACATGCAATACTTACAAGAAATCCATGGTGCCCGCAACGGCCAGCAGTTCGCACCTCTTGCCTCTGTACAAGTACAAATATTATGGATATTCAATTCACATGTGCCGGCCCAGTCACGGGAAAGAACAGTAGAAAACAGGACGTGAGATTAGACGAGTGGGTTATGATCGTGAAGTGGGTGGGAGGGGACTTTTCAGGTCTTGACCGCCCCCCCAACGCAAATCACCCCCCCCCCTACAATGGTACATTGTACAACAGGATTCTTCTTTTTTACTTCGCGTTAGCTGACAGTGGTACGCTGGGCCGCCGCAATCTACCAAGTACCCAGGCTATCCACTGCAACGCAACCACACATGTTCAAGAGTGCGGCGGCCCCCAGAAAACGCCATCAAACGACTAACATCCTTGCAAGCCTGGCCTCTGCACGGAGCACGGGGAGTAGTCTACTTGTAGGTCCAAGATGGCAACGAATCCGCGGTCGTGGACAGCGCAGGTTTGCTGACCTGTGGCGTGAATGGCGGTAGCGATCGAGGCCGTGGCACACCGAGTTTCTGTGGACCGATTGGCAGGAATTCCCAGCACTGACAATCTCGGGCCTCTCCCAGGGTTTCCCAAGGTTCCTTTCAACGTCCATTAATGTGCAAGGATGCTTCCTACCGCAGCAGGTGACGTCTGCCCGGGGGGGGGGGGGCCACCACGGAGCAAGGAGCCAGGGTCCACAACATCAACGGCGCCCACGGCGATCAACAGGCAGAGCTTTGTTATCCACAGGGGATCGTGTTTGAGCATTCCCAGGACTGCACAGACTTTCTGGCCCAGCACGCCCCGGCACCCACACTTGCCACAGACCTTCCCAGCACGGAAAGATGGCAGCACCACAACGCCTGGCAGAAAAGGGTATAGATCAGCATCAGGTCAAGGTGCTTCTCCGCACTTGGCTTGAACCTTGAGAAGTTGTCACCTCGAGCTAGCCCCTAGAGCACGGTTCATGTAGCGAGAGCAGAGCAGGCAGTGGCAGAGCGGCAGAGCACAATATGGGGGTTAAAGTGTGGCTCGACCTGCCCATTCTGCTCGACCGTTGCCCCTGGCTAGCGACACGGGCCTAGGGCAGAACGAGACGACGAGCCGAGGGCCCCACTGATCAGATGTCTGGTTGGAACTCCTCGTCCCTCGTCTCCCAAGCCCACAGGCCCGCCTCTTGTCGCCCGCAGAACGTGAGACAGGGCAGGCAGCCTGGCCGTCTTAACAGGATCTTGCGGGGAAATTCTACATCGGGAGCCCGGATGGGACCCCGACAAACTGTCGTGTTTCCCAAACAGGCTGGTGGGATCGTCCGGGCGGGGCGTGGGACTGCCCAGCCTGTTCTACAATTGGGCGTGACCATCCGGCACTTCGTCTCTTATCATTGCTTGTCGGCAAAGCTCCGCGTTGCTGGGTGGGCACTGGGCAGGCGATTCATTAGTGGCAGTCTGCCAGCAGTCCAATATTTAATGGCCAGCACACGATATAATACAGATTATAGGCTACTGACTGACTAGAGTGGCTAGTGATTGCTGCGCCCAGGCTGACCCGATCAACAGGAATGACGGAGTGACAGAGTGACAGGAGAGGGACCTGTCGCATCGATGCACCCAGACGGCAACACACGTGCAACAGAAGGATTTCGGCCCCATCCAATATTGCCGTGCCAAAGGGGACTAACCTACTGTACTCTGGTAACGGCCCGCAACGCTGGGCGGGTCTGGACCCCAACGGGTGTGTATGGCCTGCATGCATGCATGCCTCATGTCCCCCGAAAGGTTGTAGATGGATCTGGGTTGTACGAATGGCCCAGTGCTCCTCGTTTCCCGTTCCCGGAGGATCCTATTTGTCTCACTGCCCTCACCATCCTTTCTCAGCTTCTGTCTATTCTTCTCTGCACGTTGCCACTAGAGCTTACTGGTACGTCAAACAGCCTGAACGCCCGACGCAGTCAGACAGACATGTCCTTCTGGTCCTCAGCTTTGGGCCGACATTCCGGCAGACTTGGTGTCCCGTCCCACTGCATGTTCCCTGCCCAGATGCCCATCGACAGTGCGTGCATCCCGCGTCCCCCAACCCAGCCGGTACAACAACATTCTCAAGAGCCTCCGGCCTTGGCATCAGTCTTGTGAGCCATGATGAAAGTTCCAGAATAAATCCGAGTCCAGTGGGCTAACGCCTACAACCGAACCGAATGAGGCTCAGTTCGGCCACCAATCTCAATATCACGCGATTAATCTCTCAAGCTCGCGACATGAAACCCTCTGTGGGCTCATCCAGAGCCTGGCGTCTTATCTGTCGTGCCCTAGGTGCCACCTCCGTCAGCTGGCGCTACAGATTCCGTTCTTTTCTTTCCTTTTTCTGAGCACTCTGCACTGCGCTGTCTAACACCACAACTCTCTCCGGGCACTTCGGACGGGACGCGTCTCCCTAGGAAATAGTCCTACAGTCTTTACCGTGCCTCCCGGCCATGGACGGGGAAGAAACTCTCGTCGGCACCAATGACATAGCCAGCCCCTGGCCTCGTCACCTCGGACTTCTGACATGGAGCTCAAAGACGCCGGGTCTCCGGACTACTGTACTGATGTGGACATGTAACATATAACTTGGTGCACCGCGAGCCTGAGTTTTCCCGAGCAGGAGTGTTGTCTCACACTCTTCGTTGCCGGCCTGGCATCCAAGATTACGTGTACAAAGCAAAACTGGCTCCATGACTTGGTGTCTACTGTTGGAGGTCCCCATCTTCACTCAGGCTCATCATCGGACGAACTTTGCCCATCACCGACCCCTCCTCCGCGCAGCCTTCCCTTGACACTCCGGACTCTGATCTGCCTCTGCTTGCTGGTTTCGAGGTTTCCTGGCCGTCCCAGTCAGTTGGTCCTCTCTCACAAACTGGGCCACGTTGCGCTTGCTTCCACAGTACCTCGCAGGACATGATGCATGCGGCATTCTTGGCACGTACACACAAGCACACAAGTGCAATCTTAGCTACTATGCGTCCAGGGTCTGGGATGATGCAGCCCAGACGCTGGTTCCCCTACTCCATCCGAGGTTTTCGCAAGCTCCTCAAGTATGTATGTCAGAGACACGTGAACTTAAGCAACGTGAGGGTATATGTGAATCCTCCATGATGTGCTTGCTCCGGTGACGTCAATCCTCACATGTCTACAGGCTCGACAGGCGATCCCAATCGGCCAGCCGAAGATTCCTCAAGGGACGACCCCGGGAAGCCCGGGGTGCTTCAGCGCGGGGAAGAACAGGTGTGGCGTCTGGGGTAGAAAGCTCTGGTCCCCCCAAGGTGCCGAGGCTTCTGAGCGACGATCATCCATGTGAGCAACTCTGTCCGGATCCAACCGTGCCAGATTTATGCGTCGTAGTCTTTTGATGATGGGGAGATATACCTTATCTTGATGGCGTAGACGAGACGGCATTGACCCGGAAGACGTGGGGGAGGGCACGTGGACGGTCTGCTCTAACCAGATGGCTCTGAGATGTGGCCGATTGACTTTAGGCCCCTCACTTATATGCGACGTAGTCACACGGTTATCTTCGAGTTGATTATGATGCTCGCATGCCTGGGACCCCCTGCTGCCGGCATTGTAATCGGGCGAAGCATTGTCCAGGGCGATGAGGCGGCTCTTCCCTAGTAAGTAAGACAGACCTATGTTGCACTCGCATCAATTGCTACAAAGCTTGTCATTTATCCGCTAGCCTCTAGACCGCTCTGTGCTTTTGTGACATGAAGGCACTCGTCTGGATTTCGGGTGATTCCGAATTGGCAGGAAAGTGGCCGCCTCGACGCGAAGTCAAGATCAGCCACGGTGGCGTAGTGACTTCTGCACGGAAACCTACGATTATGTTCCTTTGGCCTGCTATGGAGTGCAAGTGCATGTTAATCTGCATTCGACACGTAACAAAGCTCTTGAATACCTGCAAGGGTGCCATAGCGCGGTGCAGATGACTGATCCTGAGCTAGAAGGTCTGAACCAGTCCACAATCATTAAAGCCAACAAGATTTCACTGGTGTTTTCCTATGTTTCGACGACTACACTGAATAATCTTGGCAGCCACCACAGGCCCGTGGTCTCGTCATGGTAGCGTTTCGAGGTGTGGTGTTGGGGTGTGGTCTACTGCCCGCGGCCAGCCCGGCCGCCCAGCACAACCCTTCAAGTGTTCGCAGAGATTGGACCTCATGAGATTCCAAACCGATAACAAGGCCTCGCTTTTAGGCCTCCACAGAGCTACCGCGACAATACAGGGCCCTGATGCCCCGCAACGCAAAACAGGCCATTTCCGTGCTGGCCCACGATACTGTCACGGACCGTGACAGAAACACTTCACGGCTGTTGATGCTGGTGAAAGGGCCTTTTGGCCTGTTGAGAAATACGAAAGCAGTCTAACCTCGCATTACTAAATACTGTGTTCCGCCAGATCCTGAGTCCCATGAGCTTCGCTTTTCATGCTTGTTTTCAAAGTCGCCAGTCCTTGCTTCCTAGCATTTTAGGATTGCATTTTAGGATTCCTTCACAATCTTTTCTATCATCAGCTTCATTTATCTGAGACATACCTCTTCCAGATCGTATGACGCCTCGAACGATGAGGCATGGACTCCTTTCTCTCCCTCGATGGAGCCTCATGTTGACTCGAGCAGCTGGCTCACCGCTCCCTTCAATCACAGATGACAAAAGACATCAGCCTGAACAACGATCATTGACAGGGGGTGCACCTCTAGATGACTGGGAAATTGCAATCATCATCCTGGGTGCCCTGTTTGGAGTCATGCTCCTAGGTGTCGTAGGGGGCATCTGCGAGGTCGCATTGGCTGGCAGGATCAAAGAGAGCAATGCTGAAGCCGACGCCAAGTTAGAGGCGAATGCAAACCGCGATATCACTGGAGAGGCAGAGGACGGGAAGATGGAAGGCGGTGGTGAAGACGGAGTCATGGACAAGAACCGTTACTCGTGGCAGCCAGAGAGGATGACGACCGGTTTAAGCGATGACTCTACACTGGCCGGATCGGACCGCGGAACCACGGTACCCGATATCTCCCGCGGCGAACAAGCGATGGACGAAGGGGCCGACTGGTATGGGGACTCCGAGGTTGCTCAGCAGACGGGCGAGCAGTCTATGCCGTGGACCAGCGAAGGGCTGCCTCCGCCCGATCCATCACAGTTTGTGATCGATGACGTGGACAGTCCAGGCTACGGAACTCCTCACGCCAATGCCCAGAGCTACGAATCTTACCCCGGACACTTGAACCCACCGCCAGCTGTGCCAAATGACACTGCTGCGCAGGCCCGGGGTGCGGGAGACCAGTCTTGGGACAATGAAGGTTACGGAGCCCAATCTGTCCACCCTGAATATAGTGGCACTTCTCCTGGTGGCCACACAACAGGACAATCGACAATGGCCCCCCCTGGTGAATATTCTGGCGAGGGTTACAGCCCAGCAGTCATGCCGGATTCGGCGGACTACCTTCAGGACTACCGACAAAGCCAGTTGTACCTCCAGCAGGATGATGACTGGTACACCACGGCAAGTGGAACTTACGGAGCCCCAGGAGGAGCGGCACGGTAGTGACGAGAGTGCGCTAAATGAAGAATGAGAGGCATGTGAGGTTGGTCACAAACCAAAGACGAAGCAAAAAGAAAAGTGACCTTTGAACATTATTAGGTGGTCTTGACGCGAGGCTGCTGAGGATATCAAAATGATTTGGTTCGAGCAATTACTGGGAATTGAATGAAGCGTGGGATACGATAAGAAACGCTTTAGAGTTGTCAGACTTCTGGGATCTACGAGGAAAGAAAATGCATGAGGACCTGTGATCGACTGTCAAAGAGAACTGTACGCAAATTAAGTGTTGCGCAGATGACTGCAGGTCGTTATTCTAGCAACACTCCCGCGCACTGTTGTCCTTGTACAAGTAGTCCTTCGCCACTCTGATGAAGGCGTTGGTCCACGTAACACCCCCATCCGGCGTCTCCCAGCCCGCAGTCGTAGCATTCGCCAGCTCCATCTTGGGGCCCCAGCCCGGCTGCGCCTTGTTCAGGGTCAGCCTGAGGTTCCTCCACGCAAAGCTCTCAAGCGTGCCGCACGAGTCGGTGATGCACTCGCTCTGGGAGTTGAAGACCCCGGGCCGCATGCCGGGGCTGTCGGTCTGGGTCGAGAACACGTGCCCCCCGAGGTAGATCGTCTGTGTGACCGCGTCGCCGACAGTGATCTCCATGTCGAGCGTCGCGCCGACGGCGACGGGCTTGAAGCCTGCGCTCTGCTGGTCGGGGCCCTGCCCGATGTAGGTACTCGCGGTGCCACACCATGTCTCCGGGTTGCAGGCTGGGTCGACCACGACGTTCGAGGTCGGACCCCACACGAACAGCGGCTGGACGAAGTTGATGTCTTGCGTGCTGCCGTTGCCCGGATTGTTCTGCATCCCGATCCAGAGTGCCAGCTGTTCCTCGCCGCCGGGGACGTAAACGCATGGGATCTGTGGCAGGGTGACCGAGTAGGTCGCGTTGACGATCCAGTTGTCAAGGGGAAGATATTCCATGAAGAAGCCGTTCCCGTACTTTCTGTCGTCTTGCCAGGGATCGGCATTTGCTCGACTCATAATTGCTAGAGTTGTTGCGACAATCGTGAGCGACAACATTTTGTAAACAATGTGTCAATTAATTCCAAATGGATATCAAATCCATAGGTCAGGAGTCAGGAGGGAGACGAGAAGTCGGCAGAAACATGTTCGCAAGCTGCCCAGATACATTGCCGGCGCATCGCCGACGGCATGGTCATGTTTTCACACAGCAGGATAAAGGAACCTGGTTCCCTAATAAAGTCAATTTGAAGTGCCCGGGGTTGACCAAGCCTTCATTCATACCTGGGTAGTTTCCCCTATCAACTGCGAGCCTATATGTGATCTATATTTAGCCATGAGTCACCACCTATATCTTCTCTCTCAATGTCCGTGCTACATCAAACTCTAATCATCGTGTCTGTTCTCTTCAATCTCGCTTAAAATAGGTTTGATGTGAGCAGGACTCGGAGGTAAATCTCAACCCCGTACTTTTGATACACATTTAGGTAATTATAACACGGGCATAGTGTCGTTCTGAAAGCAGTCATCAATCGTGGGCCTCAGTGTACCCACTTGCAAGTCTCGTCGGTGATGAGTTGGGCTTCGGCATTTCGTACCTAGAAAATCATAGTGCGATCACGTGAAGCAATTTCTTCCTACGGGCCGGCCACTTAGTATGAACAATGCTCAGGGCCAAAGGCGGCAATGGTTTCACCGAAAACGTTCATGGAAAAGGTTGGAGATCGACGAAAGCCGTGCGCGCAGCCGTGCGGCCCGAAGCCAGGCATGAAGTAGGCCGGTGCTGCTGTGGAATGTCAGGAGATTATATGAGAAAGCCGGCCGACTGGGAGTCTACTGACGTACTGGGACAAGTACTAATAACCAGAATGTCAATAGACGAAAATTACGAGACATATCAGCCACCGTACGTCATGGACGTGTTTTCGCTAAAAGCCTAGCTACAATAACATTGCATCGTAGCTTGGTCTTGGAAGATTCTCAACAAGAGCCTTTTTCCCCCCTTCCAATGCTACGTCAAGGATATCGTTCGCAATCCTATCGAAGATGACCGACGTGCTCGAGTGTGTCCGATTTCAGGAGAGTGCAGGGGAATGGGCAAAAGAGCTCCAGCGCGCTCTGTCAGCACAAGAACAATCAATCAACAGTCGAGTCTACACTAGGCCCCTTATCTGCTTAAGGAGATGCTACATCCTGGAACTCCCTGATGAGGTACTGGTCAAGATCTTCCTCGAAGTCGCAGCAGAGAGCTCGAGACATGTTCTTGGGACCGTGAAGGCGAATAAGAAATTCCATGACATCGCCATCCCATTGCTCTATAATCGTCTAGAGCTGTTGCCCGGTCGGCCCCGGACAGACATGCAGTCACTGGGTTTATCATTCCGACGATATCCAGAGCGGCGAGGATACGCAAGCGAGGCGAAACTGACCGGAAGTCCGGAGGGCTTCAGGTCCTTGGGCCAATTTCCGGTCCTCTTTAGTCCCGACGCCTTTCCAAATCTCAAACGACTCCATGGGATCAGGGTGACGGTGTCCAGTTTGCAGAACTTTCCGGCCGGCGACGAGGTCTGGACGGGGATATCCACAATCGAAGAGTTGATGTTTGAGGAGTCCGAGATCAAAATTTGGCCGGACGGCTTAGATGCTTTGATGCGGGCTTGTAAGATCGTACGAAAGCTCGTCTTGCACTGGGCTTCTGGGGTCTCAGGTTCATCTTGCCACGGTTCATTCCATCACAGTTCGTTGGGATCGGCCATAGCACGCCACGCCGCGACCTTAGAGACGCTCGAAATTAGACCAAATGCTGCCCAGGTGAACGCAAAGAGACATAGAGCCAGGGAGTTTGAGGGATCAGCTTCCTTCATTTTCAACACCAAAAGACCTGACGATCCACATGGCCTGCTTTTATGGTGGGGTCCAGGCACCGAGCAGCAAGAATGGACCACCGGTAGCCCAAAAGAGGCTCGCTGACTACTTGCCATCCTCTCTTGAGCGGTTAGCATTGATTGGAGACCCGGGTTCATCGACAGGCACCACTCCGGTACACAGTACCCAGGACTGCACAAGCTTGAGGCTGGAAGTTATTACAATCTTGCAGCATTGTGGTTCTAGAGGACGGTTCTCGACTCTTAAGCTAATCCAGCTGCCGAAATGGGTGGACGATTCCACCCAAGGACGGGACGCAGAATTGCTGTCACAATTGAAGGACTCCGCTGCAGATGTCAACGTCGCTATCGTATTCAAAGGCAAGCCTCGACCTATCTCAGGTCCCAGCGGTTGATTGATTCTCTTGAGTATAAGCTAACATAAACTACTCTTAGACTGGTGAACCTTTCTTCCATACAGAAACTTGGGGGACGGCCGAGTAAGAGCAAAGTATGGAAGAAGTATCAGTGGAAATCCTATACTCACACAATCTGGCTTCCGTTTCGCGCAGTCACGTCGTCGTAAGTAGCTACTAGCAGCTGCTCCTCTCATCCATTTCATGACCCATTCAGGTCCAGCTAAAATCTTCGCAGAACTAGAAATTTGATACTGGCGAGTCTTACCTAGGTATCGAACACAGAGTTTCTTGCCCTCGTTTCTGGTGACAGCTGACGGGACTTTGTTAGCGGTGAAGCGCACAGGGAAGGATGCTTGAGCCAGGCAGGAAGAAAGTTGGCACAGAGAGCGACGAGTAAGCATGTATTACGGAAGCTTTTAAGTCTACACTTCAATCCCAAGTTCTGCCATTACGAATATTCATTGGCCGATAAAATTAGATTTAGCGACTCGTACTCCTGCCAAATCTATCATCGTCCGGAGAAGGGCCATTAAGATTTTGCTGGCTTCTCCTTGTCCAGGGACACGTATATAGAAATTCCCACTTGGCCGGATCTTGTCATTCCACCGCCTCAACTGTGCGGGGGAACATCGCGTTAGCGGCTAGGAAACATGATTGTAATTGGTTTCGGCTTGCCTGATGTCTGCATATTGACTCACTTGTGTGATACCTCCGTTGCGTTCGAGAATGCGGTGCGACCCGAGGCTCAGTCTTGCTTGGTTGTTCGTATTTTTGAGATGTGCAGTCATCTTACAAGTGTCCGAGCATCAGGTCCCACGTGTCGGGCCTGTGAAAGGTGCAGTCCACGCCAGTTTACTCATAGGGACAGGCAAGCCCCATGAGGGTGGTTTTCTTCGGTATCTGTCCACACCTAACCTTCTAAAAAAAGCCCGTTCCAGTCTCAAGTCCCGACTCTCCATTCCCTGATTCATGAATCATAATTCGGTACACAGCATGAGATCTCGAATCACCCAGACGATTCGAGAGTGCATGGGGATTACCGCATACAAGCAGGAGGCTTCTTCACAGCCGAATGAGCGGCCACCTCCTGGTTCTCAAGCTACCGTAACGAGTGTCAGAACGAAGATTGACTTTGCAATATGCCCGATTATTTGCTCTCTCTACCTGTTTTGCTGGATTGATCGTGCAAACATAGGTTTGGGCTCCTCAACGCAGGCGGATTTGAAGAATTTATCACACTGACAGATGACCGTATATTATTTGAAGGCAACGCAAGAATAGCCGGGCTAGAGCATGATCTAAGTCTCAGAGGGTACGATTTCAATATTGCCCTGACGTGCTACTCAGTTGGATACATTCTCCTCGAGATACCCGCCAATATCTGCTGCAAATGGATTGGCCCTGGCTGGTTCCTGCCCGCGTGTACTCTTGGTTTTGGCCTGGCCTCGGTCTGCACTGGACTTGTTCACACATCCGGCCAGCTCTTCGCCGTCCGCTTCCTTGTTGGTGTGTTTGAGAGCGGAATGATGCCAGGGACCGCCTATTACCTATCCCGATGGTATTGTCGGGCCGAGCTGGGCTTCCGGTTGTCGTTGTATATTGTAATGGCACCCCTCGCCGGCGCATTCGGTGGGCTTCTGGCTTCGGCAATTGCCGAGTCGCTTACCGATTGGCGTATGATATTCGTGATCGAGGGTGTCATCACCGTTGGGCTTTCTATTGTAGCCTTCGCGCTCCTGACCGATCGCCCAGAGACGGCGAGATGGCTATCACCCGAGGAACGCCGACTCGTGATCCATCGCGTCACGTCAGAGAGGCTTGAAGGGACTGTCCTGCTGGACGAGATGAACCGGAAGAGGCTGTGGCGCGGAGCCGCTAATCCCGTCACCCTGGCCACCAGCAGCTTGCTCTTCATGAACGCAGTGACGGTCCAGGGGCTGGGCAACTTCCTGCCGACGATTGTCTCAACCATCTACCCGGAGGCGAGCTTCACCACGCAGCAGCTCTACACGGTCCCGCCTTACGCCGTCGGTGCCGTCCTGACGGTGTCACTTTCCGGCCTCTCGTGGGCACTTGACAGGCGGCAGATTATTATGACCGTGTGCGCGCTTCCGGTCCTGGCGGGCTACTGCATTTTCCTCGGAACACTGGACGCACAAGCGCGATACGCAGCGACTTTCTTGGTTGCCAGCACCGTTTACACCATGGGGAGCATGACCAATGCGCAGATCAGCTGTAACGTCGTCACTGATACGGCTCGCACTGCGGCGATGGGGTTGAATCATGCCTTTGCCGCTCTCGGGGTGGGTAGAGGCCGCCTGCGCCTGTCATTAAGATCTTGGTCAGCTGTCTAACGATTGTTATTCTAGGGAATGATATCGACCTGGGCTTTTCTGCCGTTCGATTGGCCCTACTTTCCCATAGGCAACGGTCTGAATCTAGCAACTTCCAGCACGTGGTTCCTCGTTGGAATTGGGATATCTGCGTGGATGAGGTTTGACAACAAACGCAGAGATTCGAGATACTCCGAGGCCCAGTTGTCTGGCTTGAATCAGGAGGAAATTGACAACCTCGACTGGAAACATCCGGATTTCAGATGGCGGCCATGACCTGCTGTGGGTTGAAAACGAACTAATTACCCCCCCCCCCCCCCCCCAACCCACTTAACTTTTGAACCAAGCGTCTGGTGTCCGCAAGTTAATTTGTAACTGAATATTATACGAGGCTCATGTTTTGAAATCAAATTCATACGAGGGAGTGGGCATTGGAAGATTAAGGGACGGGCCAAGATATTTGGTGTTCAAAATTTCAGACATTGTCTTAGTATCATCGGAGTAGATTTCGCATCTAAGATACGTCGGCTCCCATTAATCAAGGGACTGGGCTTTTCCATGAAATCCAAGGTACATTTGAGCTGATCTCATGAGCTCGATAGATTCAAGCTCGTGTCGGTATGGGCGAGAATATGCCGCGTTTAGGTTCATCAGATTTATCTCGCCATGCCCGATGGCGATCCAAGAGCTGTGACAAGCTTTCGCTCGTCCAGCCTCGTCACATAAACGCTCTGATGCCGGCTCAAGAGGCCTTGGGAAGCGGTCTGGTACAGATTATTGCTGCTTGAGACTACCTAGGTATGAACTTCCAAAAAGTTTGGGGGTGTCTGTTGTAGATGATGTGTGTACCTAGGTACCTAGGCAGTCTTCCATGTCCTAGGCCACGCCTTATCGTGTGCTCACCATCTGGTTTCTACATGTCGTCTCGGCGTGCTTGCTCTCCGCCCCAGGCGTTTCTGTTCCCACATGTACTGCCGCCAACGCGCTTCTTCTCGTGACCGTTCCTGCTCTCGGCGTGCCTCTTGCTCCATTGGGTGTGCCTGCTGCTCCTCCCGAGCTGCCTGATCCCGCATCTGACGCAGAAGAAGCCCGGAGGTACCCCCTACATCAGTGATCCTTCGGACCCAGTCCTCCATATCACGCTCGAGGAGCGGCCTCTCACCGCTTCGGACAAAGGCCTCTATGAACCTGTCCCCCCTCCGGACTCTCCGCCGCCCATCATAGATATCTGCACCCACCTCCACGTCACACGCCGAGATCAGCATCTGCACCCTGTCGAACAGCACGTTCCCGCCCTGCAGCCGCCCCGCGAACACGTCCAGCGTGTCACGCCATGCCTCGCCCCTACCCTCCTCCGCCCCCTCGCCTGGCCCCTGGCGCCCTCCCGCACACAGCGCTGCGCCCGCCCAGCAGTTCTCGAGCTCCTCGGCCGCCTGTCCCATGCCCCCCGCAAACAGCCGCACCCGGCGCGCCGGCTCCGAGTAGGGAGTGTACAGTTCGTCGGCGTAGCCCGTGAGGGTGCGCGCAAGCTCCCCCGGGGTCTGAGCGCGGAGCGTCAGGTGCGCGAACGGGGCCCCGGTATTGGTCTCGACGGTGCGGTAGAGGCCGAGGGACTGGCCCCGTGTTTGGGCGCGTGTGACCTCGGCGCGGTACTCGGCGGTGCCCCTCCTCCGCCTCCCGCTACTCGTCCTCCTCCTCGTCCTCGGCGGCTGTTGTTGTCGCCGGGGCGTGCCGCCTCCGGTGCCGTTAGGTGGCCTGGCCAAGCTGGATGCCGCGTTCCAGCCCTGGGGTGCGTTCTCCATCGGGCTGTATGCCGGAGGGGTTTCGCTTCGGCCCGGAGGGTAGTACGTTGGGAGCTAGTCCTCGAGGTCGTACTGGTGAACTGAGAAGCTGGGCCTTTCGGTAATGGTCTCGGTTGAAGGTGTCCCTTGAATTTCTTCTGTAATCAGCCATCTTTGATTCAGCTACTGCGTGGATGAGTGCATCTTAAAGCGCTCTGGTGGAGGAAATCGTTACTTGGTATGGATGAACTCGAGGGCAACCAAATTCTCATTAAGTTTCTTGATGAGCATTGGGAATTGCGATCTCGATTGACTTATATGCTACTGGCGCTGGTCTGTCACACTGCACTGCTATATAATAGCTTGTGTGAGTCTCGTATCGGTGGACAACCCAGCCGACGCTGTGACTTGGCGGAAGTGATGAGTGACCTTTGTAATGGGATCGCATAAAACTGTCCTCCCACCGTTGGTGTAGTGCAAGTGTGGAAGTCCGATGCCCTCGCGCTTGATAGCCGACTTGCTACTTGATGAGTCTGATTTTGATTTGGAAACACTAGCGACACGAGGACAATATCCATGGCTTACCCGCCCGAGCGCTGAAGAGGAGCCGTTCTACCGTTTCGGACACCGCTACGACGGCATGCGATCGAGCTCGGGAACGAAATCGTCCGATTCGCCGTCAGAGCCAACAGACGTGGTCAATTCGTGACACGGCGATGTGGAGTTCTTGATTGTATGTAACGGGCGTCTTGGAGTGGGGAAAGTTGGGTACTCGTGCTCCGGCATGGCGGGAGAACAACCTTCATCTATCCCTTGACCAGGAACGGCGGGTTGGTGTTGACGTTCTCTGTCCATGCCTTCCAAGGTCTTGTTGTTTGGGTGGTCGGTGTATCTGGTCTCTGCGAAAAGAAAACGACCGTTGTGGTTGTGGAGGCTTAGGGATAACCTGACGCTATAGCCGATGGAAACATGGATGAACGAAGAAATAGAACAACAGTTTATGTAATGTCAATTTTGGCCCATCACTGATTTTCACCACTCATCAGCCCTTCCGAGTATCCCGTGGCGTAAGTTATAGCGACTAGATCTGTGACTCAAAGACCCCGGTGATCGAGACTCATTTCATTTGAAATACAGCGATTACTACGTCCCAATCTCCGAGTTGGTTGAGAGTATGCGATGGACACTGTTGAGTTAGGAATCTTCACTAGCCTCGTTCATGGGCTCTCGGTGCAGCCGTTTGGTCTAGGGGAGAGAGAGGCGGGGGAGAGAAAAGCGCAGGGAACCCCCATACCATATGGACCATCAAATCTCAGCAAAATTTGACTTAATAGTGAACGGCTACACTCGTTTTCAGGTAGCACCAGTCCAGGTCATAAGGCCAGACCAGGAGAGGCCGCATGAGACAGACCCTAAATAGCATTCAACTGACTTGTCACAGGGGCCCAAACAGAGTGTGTGACTGGTATGGGATGAATTCCAGAATGACTTTTCGTTGAAATTGCCAGTGTGCTTAGAGTCACTGGGCTTTCCGAGTCATATACTTTCCATGCATCTGCTTGACTGGGGTTTCAATTTGCTTCATACATATGCATTCAGAGACTGAAATTGTTCTTGCAAAATTCAAAGGTAATGGTTGAACCCGGCGAAAGAGAGAAATTTCATGTGACCACAGAACATTTAGTATGGCGAATCAACTCAGCCCAGGCCAATTTCGGCTGACCAGTTCACGGTCCTTCCTAGGACCTCCGAGTCTTGTTGCAGCCAACTTGATCGTTCAGCAACCTCAGCGGAATTGTTTGTACCACGGATGTCAGAAGATGCTATAACCGGAGCTATTTGTTGCAAATAGTTGGTTTTGTATTTAATCCGAATATATCTCTTTTTTTTAAAAGAAATTAAAATTAAAATGCAAGCGGTCCCTGTAAACGCTTAAAAACCCAGCATTTAATAATAAATATAATACTAATAATAGTAAGTTATAAAAAAACAAATTGTTACTAAAAAAATAGTAACAGCCTTATAATAAAGCTAGTTAAAACCAGTTTTAAGCTGTGCAAAAAACTTTAGCAAAAAGTTACACAGCGACATTTAAGCTAGTTTTTTAACTATAAAAAGGCATACCTCAATTATAAGAAGGTAATTTCAGTCCCTTGCAAGACCTCCATTCTTCTTTTTTAAATACCCAACAGATATTACAAGCTTCCAGAATTTCCAAAAAGACTATAAAAATTACAAACTTTTGAAAATAAGCCCTTATAATAATAAGCCTGCATATGTGGAAAGTCACATCTAATATAGCGAAAAGCTAAATATATAGCTAATTTAAATAGAATATTAAAAATAGTAAAATTTAAAGATTATTATATTTAAAACTTTTAA
>LJJS01000559.1:0-12537 GCA_001447215.1 Diaporthe aspalathi
AACGCGACACGAGGTGATATGCGACACGAGGTGGTAAACCACGTTAATGTTTTTAAAAAAGCTAGTTTTTTTTAAAAAGAAAAAGCTAAAAATGCTTTTTAAGTTATAAGTATAAAGTAAAAAAAGCTTAATAAAAAAAGTTTTTTTAAAAGTCCTTTAATAAGCATAACTGCATTAGCTTTAATATTTAGCTTAAATTTATTGTTTTATTTACTTACTTACTTATTTACTTGTTTACTTATTTATTTATTTATATTTCGTTTAAGATAAACTATAATATATGGTAGGCCAGAACGATGTTCTAGCGCCCACCATAAGTCCCCCAGGCCACCGCTGCCACTAAACGTTTTGGACTCATCTCAGTACGCCCGGCGTCACTTGGGGCTGGAAACACTTTCTGTCGTGTGAATATGTCAGCTCGTTGTCAAGTCTGTTGATCATCTACAAGGGGCGGATAAGAGGGGTAGCTGGTCCGCGACGGTGGCCAATCCTTAAACGTCGGAATATTGTGTTATCCTGCAGTCGCTGGTGAGGGGACCAAGACTGCTTGAAGAAGAAAGAAGTAAGCAGTGACAGCGTGCTGTCAAGTTGAAATCGTAGATTTTGTATAACAGGCGCTTGCCAGGCACGGTCTCATATCCTTGCAGGCCTATGTTCTTGATGAGGAGCTTCTGTCCCATAGGGGCCTGGCGAGAAACAAGTGTTTGCTGTGGTTGCCCTTTGCAATACCTTTTGCGACCAGTTGGCTGCATATGGGGTGTACGGTAAGCCAGCACAGAGATATATACCTTTTAGCCGCTTTCTTTCCGGGTAGTCTAGGAGTATGAAGGTTCGTGAAGAGATTGAGCCCGTGAATGTTAAGAAGGTATTGGGTTAGGAGGGCGTTTTCCTGCCAGCTCCACTGTAAGTTAGAGGTACTATTGTAATGAGGAGGAGATGAAGAACGATGGCATTGAGGACAGGCACAGGCCTAGAGTAAGGCTGTAAGAAAATAGGTGCAAGGTGGTATTGACCAGGCGGTTGAAGTCCACTCAGAGCTGGGAAGGCTGGGGCCTTGCCACTTTTGACAGAGCAAACGGCTGACGGCTGCAGGCCCAGACATCAGAGACAACCGTTTGTTAGACGGTGTCTGAGGAAAGAAGGAACTTGGTCTAGGGGCAATTGGTTCCAACCTGCCTACGTTTCTGTTTCCTTAACCACAGCGTCGGGCCCCTTATTTTTACCAACTTTCACATCACTCATTCTACGACGGCAAGCCTGCAACGCTCATCTTTCCCTTGCCCTTACCTACACTAATTCATTCCAGTTCTTATTTCAACCAAGTCGCGCCAGCACAAATTACGTTGGGCCTGCTAACGCGTTAATGTAACTTATATTATCTACGGACCTTCACCAGCAAGTAGAAACTTTCCAGGACAACAATCCTGATTTGCCTAGCAAAATTGCGCCGGTATTAACAGGCAAGACTAGTGAACACTCCCAAGCTATCTCTGCCCGGGTAGGGCAATGATGACCATTTCAGTTCGGATAATAAATACATAACAATAGAGACCCTATAATGTGCACGCGTATTATATTGGTATCCTGTATACATAGACCCAGGCTTATTCACTCCTAGTATATACTTTGTCTACATATGAAGTTGAGATACTAACCACTACTTATCTGGTTATCAGAACGCCAAGGCACCACGTTCAGTAAACAGACACCAAAGACGTAGGTCGTCAAAGAGCCGCGGAAATTCTTAGCGAGATTACGGAAAGTAACTATTCTATTCCATCATAATGGCCTCCATTGGAGCATGGATCCAGGTATAGGCAAATACGTGCAGCGAAGGTCGCGTGCGCATGTGTTATTACACCGTGAGGTATTTGCCCTATCCCGTGCCGCCTACCTCCTATTCAATAAGACACATGTATGGCACAGCTTCGAGCTATAAAATTGCAAGGGTAGGAGCCCGGCAAACTCGTCGGAAACAAAAGACGCAGTAGCGGGTGCGTCAGGGAATTTGCGGGATTTTACGGGACACCGAATGGCTATGGTGGATTCTGCTTCATATATTTGACTTCCTATACCCAGAAACATATGTAACCTACCTAGCATCTGGAGTATCCCTGCCCAGCTCATCGCGGCCGTTCGGGGTAGAGCCCCTGTGATTTGGGTCATACTTTCTCCGTGGTTATACCATAGATCCAGAAGTACCTTGACTACACCATTTCTTCCCTACGTAAGCCACATCTGCCTTGACATCTGCTTGCCTAGGGGGAGGAAAGTATTTGGGAACGCGAATTAGCAGGGCAGCCTCCCCGAAATCGGTACGTGTGGGAATCACAGCAAATAAAAGGGCTTGACGGGCTCCGGTTCATGCACGCGAAAAGAAGCCAAAGTTAATCGACTCGTCTAAGCCTTCACCCACGCTTCCCCGGTCAATACCACCCTCCAGACGGCTGTGCGGCACGCAAACCATTTGTGGGGAAGAACCCATCAAGCTCCGAACTCCCGTTTCGGTCACTACGACATGAATCAGATTCCTTTTAACATTCCATATCATCTAAGGCCCCTCATCCCACCGGCATTTCGGACCATCCCGACCTCATGAGGACGAAACGGCTTCCCACAAAAGCAGGACCTTCAGATGTCCCGGGGTGATTCCCGGCTGGGCACTACCCCACGTGAACTTCCAGACCGGAATCTGCTGGCTTCCCGTTGACGGTGCATGGGGTATATCGAAGTAGCAGCTCGAGTCACCCTGGCAAAGGAACGGATAGGAGAATCCGTCCTGGCCATTGTCCATGGTCAGCGGTGATCCCGCAGGATGGACATTCAGACGACAACGGAAGATGTGCACTTACGACAGTGTATAGCTGGTCCGTCGCCGCGGCCTCGTGCGCCCAGCACGACCACGCGTAGCTATTGGCGCCGTAGCGACTGTCTGCAGCATTGAGAGTCAGTCAGCTTACGAAGAACCAAGAAACAAAATCTTGTTCGAGAATGGGGTGGAAAAGGCCGCAGGGTGCCCATAGCGTTTGAGACGCGACCCCCGGAAGGGAATCGTTATTCCCAAGCGGGTTAAGAATTTCTCCGGAAGCTGCTTACCCGTGTTAGCCGGCTGGGACTTGTCGGTGAATGAACAGTTGCCCGCGCTCGTGAAGAGGCCATTCGGGTAGGCGTCGCGGAACTCAAAGGTCGCACAGCCGCCGTCCATGACAAGCCTGCCGGCGGCGTCGACGCAGCCGATGGACATGTCGGGTGTGGCTGTCGTGAAGGAGCTGGAGTTGAGAACAGAGATGGTGCCCTGGCCGCTGAGGGCGGCACCGGAGGTCAGCCGCGGCAAGAGGGCCGCGGCGGCGAAGAGGGCGGTGACGGGTGTGAACATTGTGACAGGCAGAGAGCAGGTATTGATATTGACTTGACGGTATCGTGTGTGTTTCCCACTAGAAGCTACCGGATATCATGGGCATCACAAGCCGGGACGCTCTACGGTCTTATATCTCGTTGCACGGCCTTCGGGACTTGACGGAATTGACCAGAAACATTCTGTATGAATTGATGCCCGTTACTGTCTTGTGGTTGGTTCTACGGGATGGGTGGCGGAGTCAGACCCCCTTGAAGAAGCGCGGTAATTATCATGTGCTGCGAGTCGGGGAGCAAGCCCATTCGACACCTTCCTTTCCAGCAAATTTGCAGTCGCAAACCTCGTGCCACATGCCTTTTTTGCAGAGGTAGCGCGCTCGCCGCCCTCATGTAACCTGCTTTATGGAGGGTCTCGGCCGGGCTATTCGAGAGTGGGCATATGAACAAGGTTCATGGTAATATGGCTGCTGGGCCGGGTGCACATGTGGGCCCTCTCACGGGACCTTCTTCTTTGTTCGATTGGCAGTGCTGAATTGACAGGGAGGGAACTCGGCACCCCTCAAGCGGAGCTTTTACGACATATGGCCTTATTTTTGAGATTATTGATAAGCTCTATTAGTCACTTCAAACATGAAAAAGTAAGCTCCCGTCAAAGTGCTGTAGAGGGAATGAGAGAACCAGCTGAGTGCAACCCCTCTCCGCGTGCCACTCCCTATTTACTTCCAATGCTTGCAGGGATTATAAATGTAACATTGCCATCTGATAACACATGGGAAGGAGCTTAAGACTTGCAGTACCTGATCAACGTCACTTGCATACTATGTAGAATATTGCCCGAAACAAGCAATACAAGAGAGGGGCTGATTCTATCACAAGGTCATGACAACCTTGGAACGTAGAATAATCTGCATCACAACGTCTCACAAGGTCATAACAACATGCCACATGAATGGATCAAAGCGATTGATCCACATGGGGACTGTACTAAAGAGACCATCCCACATGTGCATGTGAGGAGTCGTAGTAGCATGACATACCGCGGGACCGTCCTCCGAGGAAATGTCCTAGAGGAGAGAGTCCCAGAGCAGAGACTCCCACAGGGAGGGTGACCGATGGAGGGTGACCCAAAGGTGATAACCCATAGGATTGATGACACGTAGGGAAGTAGGAGGTTGTCCCAGAGAGAGATAACCCATAGGAGGGTAGGAAGCTGTCCCAGAGAGAGATGACCCATAGGAGGGTAGGAGGCTGTCCCAGAGAGTGATGACCTATAGGAGGGTAGGAGGTTGTCTTAGAGAGAGATGGCCCATAGGAGGGTAGGAAGCTGTCCCAGAAAGAGATAACCTACAGGAGAGTCGGAGGTTGTCCCAAAGAGATAACACGTAAGGGAGTAGGAGGTTGTACCAGAGAGAGATAACCTATAAGAGGGTAGGAGGTTGTCCTAAAGAGATGACACGTAGGGGAGTAGAACGTTATTCCAGAGAGAGATGAAACAGGAAGAGGTACCCTCTAAAGGACGTTTTAGGAAAACTAAAGGTTATTTATAAAAGGCTTATTAAATGCTATTAAAACTTAATAGCTTTATTAAGCAAAACAGGTGGTTTTATTATATATATATTAATAAACAATATAAAAAACAGCTTTTATTTAAAATTAACTTTTTAAAATTATTTTTTAATATTTTATAAAAATAAATTTATTATAAATTTATACTTTTTAATATATTTATTTATTTTATAATAATAAAAAATATAAATAATACCTTATTATTTTTATTATAATTTTTTAAAAATATAATATTAGATTTTAATTTTAATAATTTTAATAGCAGCAAGAATTCTAACACCTAGTGTAAACTGCTTGGTATTGGCAAAAACGTAAGGGAAATGCCCATTTAAATTAATAAGTTATAATCCAGCAAATGCGAACTAGGAGAGTCGAACTCCTGTCTCAACCTTGGAAGGGTTGAATGATAACCGCTACACTAAGTTCGCTAAGTTAGGTCATTTGTTGATGTCGCAGCAGGGTTGTAGTTTATGTCAGCAACACGCGCTTCGGAGAGCTGTAAAACGGAAGCACGCGCCCCTAACCCTGGATTCCGAGCATGTCGGATCCATATATAAACACAGTTCCTTTTATTACTTTATTTCCTTAATACTTAAAACTTAAGCGAATCTACATCTATGGATTCTGAGCGCTGAGGGCATATATCGTTCCACAAGAACTGGGAGAATAAGGAGGTCGACAGGACTGAAGGGATGGTATGTTTGTACTTGGCCTGTCTCCCGCCGGTGGATCTCCGTACCTGCACGCTAAGATCCCACAAAATTAAGGTGCATCATTAAGAATAAGGACTGCAACTTTTCTGCCCTGAAGGCGGATGCCGCGCCGCCGCCGCCGCCTCCCCCCCGTTTCAACCCCGAGGATCCTTCCAGGACCTGGATATCGGCGGCGGCGGTAACAACGGCTCCGCATCAGGATTATCGCGGGGCGATAAGATACTTAAGTAGGCAGGAAGCAAGCTGCTCCTACCGGGCCCAAGGACAACGAGCCACAGGCACAGCCGAAGCGCAAGGGAAAGGGGAAACAGGAGGGCAGCCTGTGCTGCCCTCGAGAAGTGAGCTTTTCGTACTTGAGTAGCTGTTCAGGGCTAAATTCATGCTTCCTTTATCGTGCAAAATTTTAATAGGTAGTAGTCCCCTATGGGATTTGAACGGCATGTTTGATTTTTGTATTGGAGAACTTTAGAAGCTATGGAGGTGCTCATTTTCATACCTTGCTGGAGCGTGGAAAGTATTGCTCCCATTATCAATATACTCAACTACACACTGGGGCTCATAGGCTATACATAGCAAACCCATAATCAATCTTTCAGTATACCTATATAATGGACTCTTTAGCAGCACCGTCTCAACCCTTAACTCACCATCCTCAAATACTTTTAGCTCAACTCAGGTCAATACTGCAATTAGACGCGAGATTCCCACAACCTTTAAGCCTTGTCATGGAAAGCAAAAGTGCCATTTATGTAAACAACTGCCATCGATAGGAGATAATCTCCAAAGACTCTTGGAAATTTTCCAACTTCCAAAAAGCAACAACAACGATGCTCGCTATGTTAGACATGTCAGTTCAGGCAATAGGCGTTTATTGAGCGACGAGGATCCGGCTTCTGAGGGACCACGGCACCCTGGTGGAGTAGTAGTACAGACTCACGCAGTCCCCCGTCATGTTGTTCTGCGACCGGCATCATGATCCAAACATGTGAAACCAACGCCCAGCTTCTAGATGCAGTCCGACGTGAATACCTGCTCGCCCTTCGGTTGCAATGCAACGGAGATCGTGAGAACAAGACAACCTGCCCGGTCTGTGAGAGGTCATCTACAGCAAGTCGTGGCACGCATGTCAGAAAGCCTGGAGGTGGCTGGGAAATGTGTGTTGGGTAGCGCTGATCATAGAAGACACTGGTTTCTCGGCTTCATACCCCCCCCCCCTTAAACGGCGCATCAACACTAAAGTCCATGCCAAGTCTCAACACCCTAAGGTCGGAGACAACACTCTCCCAATTTGTAATGGGTCTTCATCCTTAGTATCACTCTCGAGGTAAGTAGGTGCAAAATATGGCAAGGAGCTAGAAGATATGAATTGTACTATGCCAATCTAGAAGGAGTGTGGTGGGTATTTTGCTATGACAGTAATCCAGACCCAAAACAGAAGAAAAAGGAGTGGCCAAGCTAAGTTCCTCCTCGCAATGCCAGTATGCTCTCTGGTCTCAATCCCATAACGCCAATTCCTCCCCTTTGCTCACTTGTCATGATCAACTTGATGTTTCCTTTTAAGGCGGTGGCCGGTCCATGTGCCGCCTCGATCAGCAGTACTGCTGACATCCTCCACGTCAGTGGAAACTTGCATGCGGCAATCTAGGCTCGCTCGACATGAGTGACCTCGGCCTGGTCATAGGACGGAGGCAGACCCTCCTGGTTCTCCATCAACCCCGACTTTTCCTCCTCAAGAGCGGCCTCCATCTGGGCGGCCTTGTGGTGACGTCCGCCTGGGTGTAGGCGGCAGCGGTGGTGAGGGAAGAAGGACTGTCCACGAACAACCTTCCGGAAGAGGCCGACCAGGACAGTTCCGACCAACATGCTCACGACGGCGACGGTGACACCGGCGATAATGCCCACGAGGACGGGCAGGATGATGTGCGAGGTGACCTTGCGGAAGAACAGAGACCAGCCATTAGGACGGTTGAACATTCCGTAGTGCTCGTCGTGGTGGCTGGCAGGCTGGGACTGACCCTGACCCTGGCCGTGGTGGTGGCCGGCCTTGCCGCCCATCATGCCTGCACAGCCGTGCATCCTCATCTTGTCGAGCTTATCGGCGATGATGGCCTTCCACTTGCACAGAGTGGTTGTGCACTCGTCGCCCTTGGGTGACGAGACGTTCTCGGATGGGGTCTGCTCAATCTTGGCAATCATGAGGTCGTCCTGTGGCGACTTGATCATGTTGACTCGGATGTTGGGAAGGCCCTCGACGAAAACCGAGCCGACCTCGATGATCTGGAGGTCGAGGACAACAAGATCGAACTTGTCGTCGTCGGTCTTCTGGACGGGGTGGATCTGAAGGCTGAAACCGAGCGGCTGCTCAACAATCTTTGGCTTGCCCTGATGGCCAGGCCGGAACTTGTGGTGGCTGGGCAGAACCCTCGAGTTATCGCCATCGTGCGTCTCGTGGTCCTTGTGGTGCTTCCGCTTGTCGGCGACTTGTGGAGCGACGAGGAGGTTGGTGAAGGGGTCGGAGTTGGGGTAGAGCTCGAAGCCGTTCAGCATCAGGCGGTCGCCGTCGGCGGAACTATCGACGGAGAAATCGAGCTCGAGATGGCTACTGTGCTGCTTGTGGTGCTTGGGCTTTCCGTGGTGGTTCTTAAAGACGGGCGGGCATCCGGGGCAGTCGAGGCTGAGCGACTGTGTCTGTGCGAGAGAAGCGGCGTCGAATGGTAGGATTTCGACGACTTCAGCATCGTGTGAGCTGACCTCCGGAGGGAGTAGGAAAGCGTGGGCGGCAGCGGAGAGGCCGGCCACGGCGAGGAGGGGCCGTCGCAGGAGCATTGTCGTGGTCGTGCTTCAGGGGTCGGCGGTGGTATGACGTGGATCGTGGATGGGCTTCCGGTATTCAAAGGTTCTGTAGACTCGTGGGTATCGGAAGGAGATTTGAAAGTCGATGAAGGTTGGTGAGACGACGATGTTGCAGCGATGGGACGGTGGGTTATGGTGGGAATAGAAGAGGGGAAGAAAAGAGTAGAGCAATATGGTAGTTTCGAATAAGAATAGATCGGTGTCTTGGGACACGGGGAAGGTCAAAGGGGAGTGACAAGGACGACCCGTCCCCGCCGCAGCCCGTTGGGCCCTCGCCTCGTCACTGCACGCCGCCTGGCCGCCCAATGTATTGAGGTGCCTGGGCGCCTGGGTGGTCCAGCTGGCGCTCGGCACTCGTCAGGGGGATGCCGTGTTTCGGCACGCGACTGATCCCTGCCTGGTCTCGTCATTGATGCCTCAGGCATTCACCTCACTTTACTACCATAGGTACCTCGGGAGAGCCAGTCTCGCATTCCAGTCAGCCAAGCGCTGTCTCTGCCTCGGTCGACATCATGTTGCATTGACATTGACAGCAAACCGCACGGCAAGCAGCAACTCCGTACTGTAAAAAACCAGGCACTCTTGTTGTTGAGCACGAAGCAGGCAACAGCTGATACTCACTCCAGCGCCCTGGTAACCTGGCGCCCCCCAAACCCTGCTAGGAATGCCAGCCCATGCGGATCACGAGATGCTGACACCCGGACGTCCCGCCGCATCCGAGGGTGCCGTAGCCCACCCAGCCTTTTTTTACTTTTTAGGAACCAACAGCCCGGTGCTCTCCATTCAGGCCCGAAATGGCAGCGTGGGCGTGTTTTGTACTGTATGATGCATCGTTCAGTGGCCACCATGTTGTTCCCCAGCCAGCGCTGCTGACAACTCACCCGCCGGTCCATGCATATCTCGTCTGCAGGGTTGCACCAGGATCGAGGCATCAACGCATCAGCTGTACGACGTTGTCTGCGTTCAAACATCAACCGTGTAATGCATAAAATCCCATGACGCCATCTCCACACATCAACTGCAGACACGGGCCTTTCATGTTGGCATTGCTGATACTGCATTTCATGTGTCCAAGCGGCGCTAAGTCGTTCAATGCCCAGCCGGGTGGACCAATGCTTGTATGCCACTGCTGTATGAAAACAAGAGCAGATATTCGCGCCGGTTAGAATGAATGGCGCACTGTATAAGCCAACAAGTCCGCCTTTTACCTTCATCAACCAAACAGCATATAAGATATTATTTGACTCAACTACTCTGCTATATACACCCTTCTACACCAAGTATACCGGCACGTGGCCTGTAGTAGAGTTTGATGTTTTATTATGATTGGATGGCTAGGTGTTCTTGAGGCTCAAGTTGGTTGAAAAATACTAGTAGTGTTCAACCTATGTAAGTTACTAAGACCTACGCTATAGCCATACTTGTTGTTAAATTCTAGATCGCTGACTAGAGGTGGTTCTTAATGCTGAATTAGTAGATTTGAATAAGTAGCACATATAATCAGAGAATTACTAGATACCTGTCATTTCCTAATGCGATATAAGCATGCGGGCCCAGTTAGTAGCTCCTTTCGGACCGAAATGCATGTATATGCTTCAGGCCGCCACGGCGGCGAGGCCGTGGGGCATGCCGTGATGTACGCCGACATCGTCAACCAAAACCACGCCCACGAGCAGTACCACGTCAGGCGCTGGTTGGGGACACTGCAGTGGCGGGTGACAGAGCGCCACCTGCTGCTATGCGAGATCCAGCACCTTGGGTTGGAGTTTGCAGCAACGCCCAAACCACGCGTTGGGGCCATCGGAGGCAGGAAGGCCGAGACCGAGCCAGGCCTTGTTTTGAATAAGGCCCATAGGAGGACGAGATCCGGCACCTGTATGGGGGGGGGGCATAATCAGGACCACCAAGTGGACGGGGTCCCGAAAAAGAACAAGATAGAGAAGATGGAAATTAAATGTAGACTAACTATTAGCTGGGTCACATATTGCAATATAAACGGTGTTTGTTAATAGGTTCTCTGTTAGTTTATAAAGTAAAAGGGAGGAAGGCAGCGAAGGCTGTAAAAACCTCTTTTTTAACTAAAAAGGCTATTTTAAATAGTTATACAGCCCTTTATTTATTAAAAGCCTTAATATTTAAGCGCTAAAAGGCACTAAGCTATTATTTTAATATTAATAATTTTTAAACTTTTAAAAAATAAAGTTATATAGCTAAAATTATATAGTTTTTTAATTTTTTTAAAATTTTAAAATTAAAAACTTTTATTATAAAAGATATATTTTAAAAAAGCTGTTTTAAATTCTTATAATTATTTTTTAAATTAAAAAACTTTAAAAACTTTAATATTATTAAATAATTTTATTTTATTAGCTAATTAAAAACTTTTAAAATTTTAAATAATTTTTTTATAATTAATTAATTAATAAATAAATAAATAATATAAAATTAAATATTAATTAATAAAATTTAAAAATATAAAAAAAGTATATTAAGTTAAATTAAATTTAAAATTATATTATTTTAGCAAAAGTGGCGAAGCAATTGGTACGGGTAAACAGATTGGTTTGGTGGGCTGCTGAGGAGAGGAAGGCAGGCCTTGAGGGCTGCAGGGCGAGGTTGCAGGTAAGCTGCAGCCTGTGGCCCGTGCGCCTTATCTCTCATCTAATCTAGCTAGTCTATCCATTCTGATAAGACACCTCCAGAATCCAGCAGGGACACCCCCAACGCCCTGCACCAAGTCCCCGGCCTGTGGGAAAGAAATTGACGTCCTCGTCAAACCTTCTCCTTCCGCCAATCAGAAGCGTTCTTCTTTAGACGGCGGGAACGGCGCAATTCGGGGGCGGGAGTTGTTTCTGGTGGAATGGAAGGTGTTGCTTCTGGCGAAGCAATTGGTGCCTTCTTCGACGGTTTAAAGCGTCGGTTGCGGGCGTTCCGTTCTTCCATCGTCTTTGAGGCAAAGAGTCGCTCGAAGTCGTCAATCAACTCTTTCGAGTGTCGCAATTGGTCGAGTGATCGCCAACGATCGTCGGCAGCCGAATATCCCTTCCATCGCACTAGGTATTGGGGTTTCTTGCTCTTTCCGTACAGGCGTTTATCCACAATCTTTTCCACTTCGTAGTGTTCTTCGTTTTCTCCGGCGGAGGTCTTGTCAGAAGCGTATTGAACCGGTTCCGGAGGAGGTGGCCGTCGTTCGAAGGGATCGTCTGTGCAATCGTATGGAAGGAGGTACTGGATGCTGACGATGGGATGTACCCGGTAGTTAGGGTCGGCGGCGTCGAAGTCCAATTTGTACGCGAGAGGAGAGATCTTCTTGACGATCTTGAACGGTCCTCCGCGCAGAGGCGAAGTCTTCTGGCTTCCGCGCAGAATTGGTTTGTAGGCGACTCCGTATTTCAGCCATACTTTGTCGCCAACCTCGAATTCGAGTTGTCGGTGTTTGGCATCGTAGAGTCGCTTCTTCTCAGCGGCTACTATGTCCATGGTTAGCTGTGCGTCACGGCGCAAGTGCTCTCGCATAAAGCGAATCTCAGCAGTCTTTTCGGGAATGGGAGCGACCAGACGGTCGGCGGGTGCTTGGATCTTGAACCCGAACAAAAACTCGTGAGGACTCATCTCAATGGCCCTCGCGTAAGCGTTGTTCAGATTCCATTACAGAGCGGGAATGACGTCCACCCAATTATAGTCTGGCGCGTGCTCAGCACAATAATGGCGAATCGCCAGCTCGGCTATGTGGTTTGTCGATTCCGATTGCCCGTCGGCTTGAGGATGATATGCTGTAGTTATCGCTAGGCGGGTACCAAAAGCTTTCTAAAGTGATTGCCAGAAGGTCGATATAAACTTTACATCTCGGTCCGAGATAATCACTTTCGGGCAACTCTAGTCTGCCATAAGCAATTGTCTTGCCAAGACCATCGCCCATGCCTTAGCGTCATAAGTTGTGTGTTCTGGGATAAGCATTTGTCTTTTGGACGTCTTGTCTGTTACAGATATAAAGGCGTTTAGAAATGAGTGGCCCTTTACGTGCCACAGAGTTCCTTCCGATGGCACTGAT
>LJJS01000560.1:0-32854 GCA_001447215.1 Diaporthe aspalathi
GAAATCGGCCACTTCCTGATACCGGCCACTTCCTGATAAACCACGTTACTTTGCTTATATTCTAAAACCCTTACATTATGTCAATTACCCCTCTCCAGTCCTGCCTGTCTCTAAGTGAAGCATTTAAGGCTATCATGCATGATTTGGCATCAAGAATCTGACAAAACCTGCCAAGGATACCTAACCATGACCTTGTTGTATTGGAAGCGTTTCCAGAAAGGAGACACACATCCAACTCGTCATTCAGTCAGAGGCACCTGGGCAGTCATTCAGCCACTCCCCACAGATCAATGAGTGGGGCGTCACAGATGTCGCTACCATAAAATTTCGTTTTGTCGGCAACTAGAGATTATATTACTTTATTGCTCCAAAGCTGGGTGCTGTGGTCCAAACAGCTCTCGAACCGACCTCAAGTGCTAGTGAGACTCATGAAAGGTGGTTTTGCCTTGGGCAGAATATGTGCCGCGCTGCACAAGACTGAGCCTTATTTCGATGAGGAAAGGCAGAACAGCTATATGTAGGTGAATACGCGTGGAATGGCCAACAGTAGGTAGTTGGTTTCGTTCTTAATCCGGTCATCATCCTCTTTCAAAAGTGAGCTGCAGGCGGTCCCTTCATGCAGTCAAAAGCGCTCCAGGACAAGGGTAGGTAGATAGTGCACCATACTTTGGTTCCTTATATGACAGACCTGTTTACCGTATGCTACCCGATGCCTTCGATGCCTCGCTGGAATAGACCAAGTACGCTCGACGTATCTACCTGCAACATGTGCGGTCCTTGAGAGCGGTCATATTCTGACAAGGACACTCAAAAAGGACAGGGGAAAGCAGTGATCGCCTCTTTGTACACGAGGCATCTGTTGCGCCGCCAACCCTGGTTCCACGGGGATGGTAAAAGTAGGGATGAACACCACATTCAGAGATAGACACGGGGGGTGCAGATCCCTGGGGCCTTGAAGTTAACGGCCGATGGGACTGGCGCGTATTCATGGAACATGTCTCCAGGATATCCCTGAGCGGCGCGGAGCAATCAACTCAGGAACCAATGCCCACGTGATCCTCTTCCTGGTTGCAGGACTGCAAAGCCGACGGAGCACGGTAAAACAAGGTGGAGGTAGGGTTCGTGATGGTGGTACCCGGGCCGGGATCGTTGCCCGTGTTAAACCGGAGTGAGGAGGCTGGGAGGTCAGGGGTTGGGCTGTACGTTCCCGCGTCACAGTGGCCTCGAGTCGTGATGTGATCATTGGGGATCCACATTGAAGAGGAAGAAATGTTTCGTTTCGCGGAGGCGATCGGCCCGGCGAGGGAATACACCGTGGGACAGAGACTTTGCTGCTGCTGCGTTCGAATGAGCGTTGGATTTTCAGTATGACGTTGAGGAATGTCTCATAACCTCAAACCATGACGACTCGTCTGAGGCACCGTTGAGACAGGAATGGGAGGATCTGCTCCGGTGACATGAGGACGACGGCGCGGTGATCGTCTATATTTTGCGGGGGTGTGTGTGTGTGTGTGCGCTTGGGTGCCTGCGCGTGCGTGTGTCGTGAACGCGGCCCACAGGAGCTCAACGTCGGGTCCCGGCTGAGGACCCTGTGCAGATCACAGGGGCGAGAAGGCCTTGCCGATTGAATTTACCAAAGACTACCGGGACCTGTACCACGTAGGGAGGAGGGCTGAGGAGAGGTGGTGTGATGGCGAAAAGTTGGCCAGGATACACACACACACACAACGGTACAACTGCCAGGCGAAAAGAAACACCTCAGCTGGCGCGCTAACACTGCCAGGGCCGGCCGAGCTTTGACTGATCTCGATCTGGGGCGGGCGAAGGTGGCTTCCAAAGCGAGTCTAGAAGGATGACTGACACGCAGGAGGCCTGGGCTCTGTCTCCGGGGCTTGTAAGATGACGAAGATTGACGTCGATGTGTGTTGACGGAGCGCGGCCTGACCTGTTATCAGTGGTCCAGGAGGGCAGGAGGGCCAGCTTATCACTTCTCAACAAATGTCAAATGTAGAGGCTGTCTGTCCAGCCTCGCTGGTCCTGGTCCTCGCCAACTTTCGGACTGGAAGCTCCTATCATCACAGTCTGACTGACTGAGCGAGCTGTGCCGGCGCGGGGGAGCACGGGCAAGACGGCAGGGAGCACGGCTACGGCATTGATGCTCCGGAGAAGGCCTCTCGCCCTGGTCACTCCACGGTCCCAGGCCACAGGCCCCAGGCCCCAGGCCCCCATAATAATTATTCAAGGTGCCCAGCGACGCCGACGTCACACCCTGGATAGGGGGAGGGGCAATGTCTTTGGTTGATTCCCATGTCGGCTCGACTGCTGCACAGAGGGCAGAGCACGTCTTATTAAAAGCAGCCAGCCCATCCCCGTGTCTGTGCCCTTGTTGAGAGATGCCACCGATCCACTCTCACGAGGAGCATTTTTTAAAAAAGAAAGACGACCAAAGAGAGGACCTAAAAAAAAAGGACAGTCGGACACACGGGCGATCTCACCATCCGTTGTTGTCGACAATACCCGCGAAAGCAGCCATCACTGCAAGGGTAAACTTGCGCTGCACATGCACATGCACACACATTATTATTATTTCATAGTTTGCAGCCCTTCCCGTCACGCTGCATGCAGGCTTGAGAGCTGTCAGAATCCTTAAGAGCCCCCAGACCAGCGCCCGCTCCCGACTTGGAGATTGGCCGTGCACAAGCAAGCAGCACAACCGTCTCCTCATAATCACGACATTTCCGCAAGTACGCCGCCTTGGCCACACCAGACATCGCCCAACTCCCCCGTTCGCTTGTGCCACAAGGGGCCTCGAGGTCGGGCACACCTCGTCCTCGTCTGTTGACCCTCCTGCTTCGCCTTGTCCTCAGACAAAAGCGTCGTCGTCGTCGTTGTCGTCGACTCGGCCTTCGAATAAGAGGTAGGAGCCGCAGTCTGGAGGCGCCATTGCCACGAGTCAAGCCTGGAGTCGCCGCCTGAAGCGTCCACACGCTAATCAAGACCATCCCACAAGTCTTCTTTGCGGCCCCTGTCAGTCCCCGTTCCAGTCTGCCACCGGCGCTACCACGCTCACAACCCTGCGGCACGCTTCGCGAGGTCCAAGGAAGAGCAACCCCCCTCACCGGCTCCAGCAAGAGACACGCCGCCGTCCCAGAAGGCACTACTTTGTGGCCTGGGATCGTGCATTACGCCGGCCAGGGCATCCACCACCTCACCCACCGGGCCTTTGTGTCGCCCATCTACTCTACACCGCTTGCAGGGGAGCTCCAGCTGGGCCCCACGTTGCGTTTGGGAGAACCCGTCCTGCTGCAGCAAACGTCCTGAAGCTACTGCGCCCTTGGCCCTGGGGTTTGCGTTGCATCACCGATTGATACTGTCAAGGGGAGACGCAGAGAGGGAGGGAGAGAGAGAGAGAGAGAAGCAACCCGACTTCTCCCAAGGCACTGGCTCCTCAGCAAACCGCGCCAGGCATCTCGATATTGAGACCGCGCAGGGC
This sequence comes from Diaporthe aspalathi, assembly GCA_001447215.1. Taxonomy (NCBI): domain Eukaryota; kingdom Fungi; phylum Ascomycota; class Sordariomycetes; order Diaporthales; family Diaporthaceae; genus Diaporthe; species Diaporthe aspalathi. Next base: position 3,494 of record LJJS01000560.1, read on the forward strand.
AGCTCACATTCTCAGCCGTCTGTGCCCCTGCCGTTGCGATACCCTCCTCCTCGACTAAGGTTATCCAACCCATCCAAAGTATTCCTTGGTCAGGATCCCGCATTGAGGATCCCACACACACTCACATTCCGGGTGTGGAGCTGTTGGGTCCCCCCCCCCTCCACAGGTCAGGAATTCCAGGTCGAGACCGATCCACAGCCCGGGGCCGCCAGCGGCAGATTACGGCCTGCGTCTAGTCTTGTTCAGGAAATTACACCTACGCTGTACCACTTGTATTTCCTTGTCGCTGCCCGAGAGCTCTTGCACCATTCCCGCACCTGCTTCCTTTTTGATAAAGACCACCTCGCTCCCACCATTCCTCTCGAGATTACTTTTTCCGGCCCTCGTCTTCCAGCGCCTCTTTCTGCCCCCCTGGAAAATCCCAAGCCTGTCCCGTCTGCACGTTCATATACTCCGCCAAGCAGGAAAACCATCACACCCCATCTCTGACACACTTTTGATCGTGCTGCACGGAGCGCGTCACCACGGCCTTTACTTGAGAGGGTCCCACCGGCATCATCCCCAAAAGAGACTGCCGGCCGAGGTCGAGGAATCACACCGGCCAGCCCCGATGACAACCTCAAGAGCACACCAAAGATCATATACGATCAACCTGCGAGCCTTGACGCCGGCTGCTGCGCAAAGCGGTCCACACAAGCCCCATCACCTGAACCAGCAGGTTCATCTGAAATCTCACAAACCATCAAAGTCAACACCCAACGCCATGATGCCTCAGAACCCAGAACCTCGCCCCAGCCCGCCTGCGGACAGCCTGCCCCAGCACAACCGCGAGCTGACCTTGCGGAGGTACATGCTGCTCCAGGACGAACACGAGTCCATTCGTCAGCATCTGGACCAGATTTCTAGCACAGCATCTTCCTCAGCAACCACAAAGACGACGACATCGCCCACACTTGGGCCCACGCGACCGTCCGGCCACGCACGGACCGAGTCGGCCGCGAGGAGGGCGAGCATGCCTCAGTACGATATGCCGCGCCCACGTTTTCACCGAAGGGCCGGGGCGCGCGTCACGTCGGCCGGGCTGGACATGTCCTCTGACCCCGCCACCCTGGCGCAGATGGCCACGGAGGAGGCCAGACTGGTCTCGGTCAACGAGGGTATCAAGCGGGCCCTGACGGAGCTGCTCAACTGCGACACGGTGCGATCCGACCAGGCCTTCCGGAGCTTCTGCATGACGAGGCTCATGGAAACTGAACAGGAGCTCCGGTGTGGCCGCAGGAGGAGAAGCTGCCCTTCCGATTGAAGGCCAACAGTACTTCAATCACATTGCGTGGCCACGGGGCTACGCTGGGGTTACTTTTTTTGGGGACCCCGAAATCATGGTTCATTTCATATTGCGTGTGGCGTTGACTGGAAAATGGGACACTAAATGGGCATATGGAGTTGCAAGAGACATCGCTGCTGATACCCCTCATTAGCATTGACGCAAGAGAAGCGATCATGCACTGTTTACTTATTTGCGAAGATTTGTTTCAGGGAAAAAAAGGCAGGGAGCATTGGGTTAAAGCCGAAACAAAACGCGAGGCTCGCCGTCTGGAAGGCGCCGAAATAGAATTAGTCTGGCAATGTCCGGGTAGTTAGATATATCCTACCCTTGATAATATCGCTCACAATCCTTTTGCGAAATGATTCGAGATTGGCTGAATCTTCTAGATTCGTGGCACCCGGAATTTGCTGAGAAGGTCCCAAATGTACTGTGAAGCTGGTTGATTAATAATTGTGCAGTAATTTTAGATGGTTATTGCAAGCGACTTCCGTTTTGGAATGCGCGCGTCGTTTTAGTGGACAACGGCGCCCGGCCAAAACCGCGCCCCTCTGATGAGCTTGGCTCAAGCTTCGCCGTCTGTCCCCCTCACCACAACGCCACTCCGCTTTCCCACACGAGTCTTGCAAGCAATTACGACCATTGACTCAAAACTCGCCTCTCCTACTGACGCCATAACGGCATGTCCGTCCTTCTGGAAACGAGCGCCGGCGACATTGTGATCGACCTGCTGGTCGACTACGCGCCGAAGCTCTGCGAAAACTTCCTGAAGCTGTGCAAGGTCAAGTACTACAATTTTTCGCCGGTCCACTCCATCCAGAAGAACTTCTCCTTCCAGACAGGCGACCCCCTGGGCCCTCTGTCCACACAGTCTGATGGCGGCTCATCAATATGGGGGCTCTTGTCCTCCGACCCGGCCGAGCGGACATTTCCCGCCCTTTTCCACCCCAAGCTGAAGCACCTCGAGCGCGGAACCGTCAGCATGGCCACGGCACCGAATGCCGCCGACGGTGGAGAGACTCGGCTGGCGGGGAGCCAATTTATCGTGACGCTTGGTGACGACACGGACTACCTCGACGGCAAGGCCGCAATATTTGGGAAGGTCGTGGAGGGCTTCGACGTGCTTGAAAAGATCAACGAGGCTATCACGGACGACAAGGGCCACCCCCTTGTTGACATCCGAATCAAACATACTGTCGTGCTCGACGACCCCTACCCAGATCCCGCCGGCTTGCGCGAGCCAAGCAGCTCTCCCGTACCTACCAAGGCCCAGCTGGCCACCGTGCGGATCGCCGAGGGCGAGGCCGAGAACCTGGAAGAGGAGGACAATGAGGAGGCTGCGGCTGCGGCCGAGAAAGCCCGGCGTGAGAGGGAGGCACGTGCCCAGGCGCTCACCCTCGAGATGATGGGCGACCTGCCGTTCGCCGAGGTCAAGCCGCCCGAGAACGTGCTCTTCGTGTGCAAGCTGAACCCGGTCACCGTTGACTCGGACCTGGAGCTCATCTTCAGCCGGTTCGGGAAGATCCTCTCTTGCGAGGTCATCCGCGACCGCAAGACCGGCGACAGCCTGCAGTACGCCTTCATCGAGTTCGAGGACAAGACCGCGTGCGAGACGGCGTACTTCAAGATGCAGGGGGTGCTGATCGACGACCGGAGGATCCACGTCGACTTCTCGCAGAGTGTCAGCCGCTTGAGCGCGACGTGGCGCGACGAGACCAACCAGAAGAGGCGTACTCACGCGGCGGGCGGGAGCAGGGGCGGCTGGGGCGGCGTCAAGGAGCTCGAGAAGTGGAAGAAGTACCGGGACGAGGATGACGCGCCGGACCGGGGCGACCGCTACAAGATGCTGGTGGACGACCCCGAGGAGTGCAAGGCACCAGCGGGACCGCCGGGTGACCATGGTCGGATAAGGCCGGAGGCGACCCGCCACCGCGACCGGCGTGATAGCCGTTCCCCTCCGCCCCGTCGCAGAGAGGAGGAAAGAGCACACCGGAGGCACGAGCGGAGCTCGAGCCCGCGGGGCGAGCGCCACTACGACTCTAGGAGGCATCGGGATCGTGACGGTGATCGGAGAGACCGCCGCGAGCGAGACCGCGGCAGGACTTACGATGATCATAGGAGACGCTGAAAAGGAGGCACACGACCTTTCGAAGGGAAAAATTTATGCTACCTAAGAGTCTGCCAGTTCAGCATGGCTCGGCAGCACTCCATACAGTGTACAGCTATCAATTGGCACGCGCACCGTCTATTTCCATGATTTGTGTCGAATTGCCGCATCACCACGATCGTCACATAATGCTCCTCGCCCAGCCGAGTCTGCACCGTACTATCGTCTCGACAATAACATACCACAGCTCGCCGGGTCGGCTGCCATTTGGCCTCTCGAGTACAGGTTGACATCCGTTAACATCATATTGGGACGTGGATGGCTTCGCACCGAAAAACTGCCATCATGGCTCGCCTGGAGGTGATGGATCGCGTACATCAGGGATGTTGCGTTATCGGAGTGGGAGAATCAAAATCCTGAAAGTGTCAAGCGCATGGGCACATCTCGTGAGTGCAGCTTCCCCTGAAACAGGTACAAAAATGTGCAACTTTCTGATGTATGACTCTGGAGAACAACAGTCAGGAAACTGATCATTTTTGGGGAGACTAGAAGCCTACCTCAGAATGACTGCTCCGAGCCGTTGTATCAGCAGGACTTTGCAGGCGTTGTTCCAATTTACTTTGTGAAGCATGGCACTCTGACGGCACATCGAGAAGCTGCATCAGTTTTGAACATTCCGTGTCAGCCGCTCGGACGAACACCTCGTATATCAGAAACCGACAAACCACAGCAGTGAGACACTAGTGGACTCGGTGGTATGCCATTGTGGGAAGTATCACTGGGCTTTCAGAGACCCTCACGATGCTTACAAGACAGTCTGAGGTGACAACTTTTCGGCGTTCTTGTTCTAGACATCGCATGACTGATTCTATGCGTGACGCTGCATACGCGGACCCCAGATCTGCTATCTTATCCTCATCACGCTCCACCAAACTCTGAGCAGAGTGATCCGACCCGTGGGCGGTATGAAACGCCTTTCGGGACGAAGCGATCACTCACAGCGGAGCGTCACCGATCCCGACCAGTGGCCGATGAGAGCAGCGATGTCCTTGGAAAACAGGCTCATCACGGGGTCATAAGAACCCTTCACCGAGTCCTTAAGTCCGAAGGAATGACCGAGATTCTGAAACCTTGACCGCTAGCTGAGGCCAGCGGTCGAGGCAACGTGTGGGAATATTCAGCATACTCCTTCCTCTATCCAAGCCAGCTGGAGCTTCCGGGATTGCATGTGGCACCTCGATGATTTCCACCATGGGGTATTCTGCATTGCGGCTGCCCAAAGCTGGTGGTCGCCCTACTGGTTCCAATAACACAAAGGCTTCTAGGAAACAAACATGGTGCGACGGGGCGCTCAATAGCTTCACAATTCTTATTCATGAGGCTGGCAGTCTCACTCGACTGCGGAATCTGGACTCTGGTCGCTAAATCTTGCTGCTACACGTGTAGCTGCATGTCTCAGAAGGAGCACACCGTCGGGTCCCCCAGATGAGAACAAAAGCAATCTGCGCGTGAAAACTTAATCACCGGCGACTGTCTGTCTGTTTTTTTCTCTCGTCGAATGCTATGCCCACCTGTGAGACATGGCCCATGGCGTCCCAGGAGAATTGAGTGTGGCGTCTGCCGTGGCTCGCATCTTGCGACGCTGTGTCGCAAACACATCGCGGGTTTTGGGTCAATTTAGCATAATCCCTGCAGAACCTCAAGGGGTGGCCTAAAATTTACGGTGGCCACTCAAATTGTCGGTGCACCTGGGCAGGCCTGGGTCCAGATTGCTGGGCGCCATTCATCATCACGACCGCCTACTCAGCACCTGATGTGTCGGGCGACTGTATCGCTCAGCTTGGGGGATGCTCGACCTGGGCGTTGGACAAGCTGGATTGCCCCGGGCGTGGTCACACAGGCTGTGTCGTATAAGCCCGTCGATAAGCCGGCTACCACTCGCATGACAGCATTTTACCAACACCATTGGGAAGAAATGCCTGGTCTTGGGCGTGGGGGTTCACGCCACGATTGGAGGGCATCTGTGTTTCGACTGGTGGGCCTACACCCAACTGACGCCCATCTCTTTGAATCAACTGGCGGCTTGTCCCCAGCCGTGGGTCGTTGCAGGCTCGCCAACTAAGAAGGTGCTTGGAGAGACGACTGGGGCGAAGTTGACTGGCCCACACAGCTTGGCCTGCTGGCGGCTGTCCAAAGTGAGGAGTGTTGCATTCGCCCTGCGACGCCCAGTCAACTGCCGTGGTGATCTGTCATATTTCCATCGGGCAGGCTGCACTGCAGCCTTGCACATACCGCCTAATGTGTACGCAACTTCGCCTGTCCATGGCCAGCTCAGAGGTTCGACTCCAGAACTGCAGATTCCTATGATGCCATCTGGGTCTGGAATCCGGCCTCCCATTGCTGATGTGGGCCAGGAATTACTGCAGGCGTAACGGCCTCGAACCTTACACGGCCCTCACGCTGTCCAACCTCTCTGTGTTTGAAACATACCCGGAAGTTATCTATTCGATCTAGCGGGGGTGTATTGTGTACTTGCACAACATTTATGCAATGAGCCCCGTCTCCTTGTGTGTCGTTTGAGGACGCCAAGGCCCACGCGGCTACTTACAAGTTCTGGAGGGAAAACTACTTGCATAAGGAAACAGCTCTCAGCCCTGTGTTGCAAAATTTTGGGCCCGATTAAGAACGTGGAGATGAGTCTCAGACTGATGACGTCTCGTGATAGGCAGTTCTTCTTGCGGTCCTCCCCAATTTCTTGATCTTCTCTCGCAGCTTCTAGAGGTTTGCATGTGGAAGCGTCTACCTTTTCTTTTTTTTTTTTTTGAGAAAAAAAGTAAATTGCATCATAATGCCAGTCCAGGTGACACGAGACCTGTATCACGGTTATGGGATGAGGGTCAGATCACTGCATCGCGTTACACGGAGAGTCACCTCACTGGAGTGCGAGCCTACGACTACGAAAGCAGTGACACCCCCAGCAGCGAAACGATCAGTCCCTCCGGCTGCATGAGATTCCGAGCCCCGACAAAACTTGCACTTTTGTTGAAGGAATCCGACCTGGAAGACTGTCGGTTGGAGGAAGAGAGAATCTCGACAGCCAAGGCTTTCCACCTGCGAGTCAGCTGCCGGCTTGCCGCTTCACCATCGGAAAAGCAGGAGACCGGGGCGCATGTCTACTTGAAGATGGGTCGACCCCCACAGGTTTAACCTGGCTGGCCAGCATTTTGTCCTTGAATGGCAGTATGTGCCAGTTGCGTGACACCCAGGGCCATCTCCACTGTGCTCTCAATGGAGGCGGTCTAGAAGTTGACTGAAAGAATGGCCAGTGGTTCCAAGGAAAACGAGAGATCGTCTGGAGGTGCTCAAGGTTGTACGAACGGCAACCCACACGACGTAGTGTTGTCAGTCGCGCAGCTACCCTTGTCGTGCAACTGGGGCGGAAGCCCCCATTCAAATCTCTGAGCAGCCTGTTACTGCCGCGACCATCACACCACAGGCTGCTAACAAGCTTTCGATAGGCATAGCGTCAAGTGAGCTCCAGAGAACTTCTGAGGAGCCTACCGGAGCGGTGGATTCCGCCAGCAACCACAACGGCCATTATGCGGTGTTGCCAGCCAAGATAATCTACATGCTAGGAATCACTTTATCTGTCCGTTAAGGGTAAGCCTCCCTGTTACGTTTCGTAACTCGTTTGCTTCTGAAAGTAAGGGAAAGCCGGTTCAGGACCATCGCCCAGCTCCTGACGCCGTCCGCACGCAAGTTTACTTTGGCCTCGTGGCCTGCGCTCGATGCGTTCGAATGCCCTGATGCTCCGTGTTGTGTAGGGCTGAGCCACGATTCTGATTTTAGCAGACATGGGCCCTGATCGACAGGCGCACGCCTAACACCCTTCACCCTATCGCAAGCCCTGGCACTGTAGGCGAGGTCCGTCAAGGCGGCTCTCACCCACCTCGGATTGGTTGCTGACGGGAATCTGAATAACCGGACCAATATCCAGATCGCGGACCGCTCGGGAATTTTCTTTGAAGATAACCTTGCATCCTCAAGACTTCAATCTCGAACGGCAGCCCAAGAAAAGACGTGATTTGGGGTCCCCTGGCTTTCTGATCGTTGCGGAACCTGTCGATATTGCCCTGCATGTTGCAGACCAGGCTAGAATTTCGCTGAGAATTCGAAGCCGGGCCCCGGGCCTGGCGGGGGCCAGCCTCAGGAAATGCTTTTTTTGTCCTTTGACGTCGCAAGCCGAGTATAGTGCCTCCTGTCGCAAAACGAGACTCTGCGTCCTCTTCTCTAGCCTCGCTACCACTGCGGTGCGGGTCGGCAGAACAGGCCAACGACCCTGGTCATCTAGGGACGTGCATTGGCATACCACGGGAATCGGCGGGACGGATCGCCCACTTTGAATCGACTGTACTCCAGATCCCAAGTGCTGCTTGGCTTAGTATCCAGCTTGCTGCAGTGCCTTGCTCCCAGCGGCCTGTAATCTGCACATGCAGCTTTCACGGCCACATGCTGAAGACATCCGTGGCTGGAGCCCCCTCCTGTGGCTGGACATGGAATCCTCGTGTCCTCCTCGGAGGTCTACCATGTCTATGAGCCAGCCCATGGTCGACTCGGTGTAACGCGGCCCGCGGCCGGGCGACGTCCCCGGAGGAAGGGTGGGTGGGTGGAAGGTATCTGCAGCTGCAATGTAGGATGGTGTGCAGGCAATCCACATTCCGCCACCTGCTTCACAGATACAAGGCACACCTGCGTACAGACCTGGAAAAGAAGGAGTGGTCGAGATTGGGGGTCGACCTCCGTCACCTCTGCCGCTGCCGCAGCCGGCTCCCATCCTGACCCGGACTTCATCCAAACAGTACTCAGTCTCCAGAGTGTGGCGGTCACAGCCCTTGGGTTGGGTGGGCGGGATGCCTACCTAGCTGCCTAGGTACCATGGCATGGGCTGTGTGTCACCAAGTTGTATGCAGATCGAATTTCTGCACCCGCCCCCTAACCTCCGTTTGCAAACTCTTGGTCACCTTGCTCGAATCAGCCAGACGACGACCCCGCGGTAACCAAAGTATTGGGCTGCCTTCAGCCAAGTTTCATTGAGGCATCGGTGGAGAACCTCGATGGTCATCGGTGGTGTCCCTGGGGTATCTCAAGGAGAAACGAGGTCCCCTTAATGAGAAAGCATGTAAGTTGATTTGGGGATTCCAGAGGCAAACATCATGCACTGGTGTCCTCGTGCATTGTTGCTCGCGCGTCCCACCCGTCACGCATACACAAGTTTGCCCTTGATGCACAAGAAGGGCTTAGGCAGCCGCAGCTTGCTGTTGCTAAATCTGATCAGTCATTATTTGCCCGCGCAAATCACCGTCAGTACCAGGCAGGCGAGCCACCCCGGAATCCACCGCCAAAATCTGAATCCACCGACGACGGCCACCGCAGCAACAATCATGAACCCGTGCCACCCGGCCTCAGTACTTACGCTGTCAGTCCTTCTCTCTCCCAATTCGGCAACTTGAGATTGCGTTGGCCTGCCCCAATAGGAATCGAAGGTGCTTTGGTGGCCAGGTCTGTCCAACCTCGCCTTGAGGACTGCTCTCGCCCACCATGCCACCGCGGCGTTATCATGCACAACAACGACAGGAACCCTGTCAAGGGCCCTTCGAAACCGTGTCACGCAGCTTGACGCCCCACGAACAAGGTTTTGCTCCGGTTCTTCTTGCGGGCGACGGTAATTATTGAGATATACAAACGACCAGCCACTCCGCGCACACCCCATGCGTCTAGCGCTATGCGGCTTGTTACCGCCGCCCGTGGGATTGGGTCTCGTCTCGTTAAGAGTAAGAAGGACCCTTGCGTGCGCCCTGATCTGCATTGTCTTGGGGAGGCCGGGCAGTCGATAACAGTGCCCGACGGCTCTCACAGCATGTCTCTCTTGGCTTGCTTCGATTCGTTGGCTTGAAGAGAGGCTGGTCTGAGTTCCAGGGTCATCTTCTTACCGACCTAGGCAAAGCCACCCGCCGATGACGCTTTGTACCACCTTGGTCGTCGCCCCACAGAGCAATGCCGGGGTGTGCTCATGGTCCAGTGGGGGTGACTTCAGGGCATATGCCTCACCGGATTTCAGTGAAGTCTCGAGGTCCCTTTCTTGACGGAGTCGTATGTTGATGTCTCTCCCAGACATCAATTTGTGCCAACTCGATACCTTGACCGGCTAAAAGTACTTGCCATCGTCAAAGTCCGATGCACCTTGAAGCCGGGATGGGTAGATTCGGGAAAAGGCCATGTGCTCCGTCCGAGATGGTGGTATCATTTCTGCAACTCGCTCTCGTGTCTGGCTCTACATACTCTATGTATGGCCGGGTGGACTTTTGCTTGCAGCGTCTGGCCGAGGCTTCGCTCTTTCTCCTCAGTGCGTACTGCAGGGTGTCTATGCCCACATCGGCCAATGTGTGGGTGTACGGACGCTTGGTAGGTGAGAGGACCGGACTGGACAGGCGAGACGCGATGCAGAATGGGCATGCGAGCCTGGCGGATCTGTACGTCCAGCCCCCGCGGTCCGAAGCAGACCATCCAGGATGGCCCCATCTGGAAGCTCCTCCTCCAATTGTCACAACCTACGCCTGACCGCAAAGTTCCACAATGGAGGCTCTCTCAGTACTGAAAGGCCCCCCAAAGAGGGAGGCAGGCAAGACAAGGTGCTCGACCGTTTGCTGCAGCCCATGTGGAGCGACGCAGATGGCCAGTCCGAGGATATACGCCGCGCACCCGTAGGACGCAACGGTGCCGACGCAGTACCCAGGCCGCCCGGTCTCGGCGATTGCATCGCCGCTCGACGTAACCATGGACTCTGGACCAGTGAGTGCCTGCTTGCCAGAGTTTGTGGGCGATGGATCTGGAGGGGGCGGGACGCCGTTGGCTCGATGCCACCGACCACCAGATTGACAGCACGCACAAGTTGCACGAGGCGTGGCTATTCATCGGGTCGTCTTGGTTGCGGCCCTGTACGTGGATCAATCGCATCGACTGTTTCCCTTGTGGAAGCCGTCTGCGTGCACACATCGACGTGTACCCTGATACCACCCGTTTGCTCTGCAGATGTTGCTGTACCGATTGGGCTGGCCCGGCCTGGGGGGCGGCAGATGGGGTGGTGTATGGCCAGGCGACCCTGGTAGAGACCAATGCAACGACTGCAGCTACCCGTTGGGGACCGGACTGGCAGACGGGCAGACTGGTAACTGGTAACTGACGGCCAGGGCAGAGCGACACCTGCTGACGAAACCTTCAACCGCACCCATGGTGACAGGACGTCGTGTAACCTTCAATTAGCCCAACGATTGAAACTCCACCATCCAATATGAGATATCGATCGCGTCTGGAGGGTAGTTGCAACGCCGAGGCTCAACTAGGTATACATCTGCCACAGGTGTCTGTCTATCCTGCTTTGTATCCGTCCGTCTCTCCCTCTCAGGCGCCGTCCGTTGGTATCTAATTTACAGTTGGCAGATTGGCATGATCTGGCGAGGGCGACGGACTGACACGGGTTGGGATCTTTCTTCTTCTTTTCTGATGAGGAGTCTCGACTGCCCACAGCAGCACCCAGGTCTTGACACTCTGCTCCCTTCACTCTCTTTCATTCCGTCGACTTCCTCCTTCCCGATCACTTTCACTTTCCCCGTCTTCTCGCCCTCTTTCAGCATCAGTCTGTCGATGTTGTGATCTCCTCTTGAAACAAAAATCACGAACACTTCATCATACATTGCAAAGTTACTGTGCGGCAAGTCTCAACTGGCATTCCTCTCAAACGGCCGAATTCGAGATTACAGCCTCAACTTGAAGCACTTGTTCACCTTCGAGTGTCCAGCAGACATTGCGAAGATATTTTACTGCCGGCAGCCGAGGAGGACCATACCAATTGGCTTTGTCAGGCCTCATATCAGCTTGCATCAGGAAACCAACGCGACAGGTCCTGTGTGCTGCCCCCCCCCTCCCCCAACGGGATCAGAGCTGTCCTGTTCTACACGCCAGACACTGTGGTGGATCTATATGCGTCTTTTGACGCCGTGTCTTATCGGGAAGGCTTTGCTTCCCCTGAGAACTCTCTGCTAAGAAGAGCCGCTGGAGACACAGGGCTGTACCATCGAGCCAGCCCGCCAGCCAGATCATACAAGCAGGGAGAGACACGCAACAGCTGGGCCGACTCGCCTGTCAGCTGGTCTCTCTGCACCAAGCTGGACCAAGATCCGCTTTGCTTGGACCTTGCACGATTCTCACCGGCTATCTGGTCTGTCTCGTTTCGCCTCGATAACCTTGTCCGCAGCGGTCTGGCTGGCTGCCTGCCTCCCACACTCGCCTACCCGCGTGTGTCTGGACGAGTTCGAAGGGCATACCTGCATCTTACATGCCCCTGTGCGCCGCACTCGCTTTGGATTGCCCGTTTCTGTCCTCTACCCCTGAATATTGAAGGCCACTCACCTCAAGCCAGCCAAGCCAAGCCAGCCGTCTCTCAATTAACGACTGCCTTGACGTACCCGCCTCGGTATTCCAACAAATAGACAGGCAGCTTGGCCACAAGCTCGCAGATTCCTGGAGACCTCGCTGCCACTCCTCACCCTCGCCCAACTCGAGCACCCACGCAGCGTCACGCGGACTTGTATATTACAATGGTGTCCCGGGCCTACTACCCCCCTCCGCCTCCTCACCCCCAGGACGGCGCGAGATATATTCCCAGCCGCTCATGTGCGCCCTACTACTCCTACCCGGAACGCCGCTATCAGCTTCCCTCCCACGACGCCCGCTCCATGACCATGACGGACCCTCAGACTGACGAAACAACACCGCCGCGGAAGCGTATTGCTGTTGCTGTAAGTCTGGCCCCCAAGACCCCCTACCCTCCCTTGCACATCTCCGGGCGTTAGCCAGGCTGTCATCCGTTTGCTTTGGGGCTCGACAACAACCCTGGGCGGATGTCCGCGGCCTGCTTGTTCTTTGGAGGCAGAAGCTTGCTCCGGCGTGATTTTTCGGTAGCTCGTGCGGAGCTGCTAATGGGCAAGCGCCTTGGTGCATCGGGGAACAGAGTGTCACAGGAAAAAAAAAGTGTGCTGACGAACTACTTTCGCAGTGCGGACGATGCCGCAAGCGCAAGATCCGTTGCAGTGGAGATCCCGGCGGTGGACTTCCATGCGGCAACTGCAAAAATGCTGGTGTTGATGCTTGCCTCTTCCTCCGGGTATGTTAATCTCGCCTTTGTGTGAAACTTCCTTGCGAACAAAGAAAGCCTAAAATATCCAATCGAGCCTCCTTGATCAGCATATCCCCAGTACATCAACTTGATGGGTTTGTTCTGACCAAATTGTTTGGGAGCAGGTCCAGTCCCAGGAGGCGCCAATGCGGGAGGACAGTCGATACGACTACAACATCGACGTATCTCGCACACTGGCTCAGCGCAGCGGGGGCTCTATGGCGCACGCCAGCTCCTCGATGGCCCAATACCCGCAGGAAATGCACCTCCTGGGCTCCGGGGCAATGTCCTCATCTTATAGAGGCGCTGGATACACCAACATGAGCACCAAAGGCTACTACCCCGTGGGCGCGGACTGGAGCGAAGCATACGGCCCGGACTCCGCCGTTGGCGACTACACCCTGGGTGTGCCGCAGTACCAGGTGATCAGCAGCGACGCGTCGAATCTTGTGCCTGGCTACGGCCACTGGAGCACCCGCCAAAAGAGCATTGGGCAAGGCGGTAGTTTGTATGTGGACTCTGAGTCCGCCTACCCTTACGGCACGGGCACCAGCGCTGGCCTTGTCCACAGGCCAGCTTCTTCCATGCCTCCTGTGCCTTCTGAAACGTCAGCCTACTCCTTCTCAAGCATCGCCGCGTCGCTTCCTTCGGCGGGCAACGAGCGCCATCTGCCGAACCCGGCTGCCCTTTCACGAGCCATTGGCAGCTCGTCTGCCACCTATCGCATAGACGGCCTCCCAGGAGGGTACGGCGGTACAAAGTCGAGCCAGGCATCGGTGCCTGGTGGTCAGGCTTCGCCAACGTCGCCGATCGCTGACGTGACGGCGGCTGCGGCAGCAGTGGGGTACGCCTCCTCGTATGACTACGCCTCAGTCGGGAGATCCTCGCAGCATGCCAGCAGTTCCTCGAACGTATATGGATCTGTGTCAACAGGGAGCGGCGAGACCATTTTTGGAGAGCAGGACCGCAGCGCCGCCTCCCAGGGGTCGGCCGTCGACCTGACTGGATACACATACGGGACCGCTAGCCCGACAGATGGGTCGAGCCTACGACGGGCCTCGTCCGGCGGCCTGACGACTCGATCGACCGCGGAGAGCAGCATCAGCGCCGGGTACGCAGCCAGTGACGGGGCATCGAACCTCGGCTCCGGGAACTTCCACGGCTCCTCTTCATCCCATGGGCATCATCACCGTCACCACCACGGGCAGTCCCACCACCATCCTTCTCCCCGCCACGCAAGTCACCACCACACCCATCCGCATCAGCTCGCCGGGCCTCATGCTGTGGCGGGTAGCACCGCGTACGGGGAAGTCTCCGGTGGCACCAGCACCAGCTCCAGCAATGGAGTCAGCGGTAGTGTCGGTGGCACCGCGGCTACAAACAGCCACCGGTCTAGCATCAGTTCTCGCCGATAACTACCTTGCCCACCCCCCCCCGGGGGTGGTGGTCTGGTTCCTTCGACAAGCCCCACCCCACTCCATGCTGCCCGGCTCCACCTCGTGTGCCTTGCCGTTACTATCCTCCACGCTGTGTAGTCACAACCCGGCATGCAGTCTATCTTGATGCAAGGCAGGTAGGCTGGAGTCTGGCAGCCGAACACGGAAGCTGCCAACCTGCGAATACTCAAGGACAGCAGGAGACGGCCGGGCCCTGGAGATGCGTCGCACGACCATCAGCAAGAATGTCACTTTACCACCCCCCATCTATTACATCTTCAACAAGGGCCTTCAGAGGAACATGTGTGTTATGTCTGTTCTGCTTTGATTTGTTGGTTGAGAAAAAAAAAAGGGGAAAGATTTGGCGCGGCGATCGCCGCTCGAACAGCAAAGAAACATGTGAGAGAAGAGGCTGTCCGGAACGGCATTTCCTGAAAAGTTGATTGGCAAAGATCCGAGAAAGAGCCTACGCGGGCTCTAATTTCATCAATGTGTTTTGGGTGGACCGGGGAGAAGTCCACTACTGTGAGAACAGAGAGAATCTTGTCATCGCGTTTGGCTGTCTGCTGGCTGTCAGCCAGGGGCGAAATAGCCCGGGGTTTTCTGTGCACCGCGCTTCGCGGACGACATGCATGGGCTACCTATCTACCGTCGCTTTTCTCCCAATGGTAAACCGGTGAATCCCAGAAGCTGGGGAACCCAATCACCGTGTGCCGCACCTGGCCTTTTGCAAGCCCTGTTGAAGTTCGGCGCAGCGTGTCCTCCTCTCCTGGAGAGGCCCGTTCGGCAGCCCGTTCCGCTGAGAGCGACCACGAGCCGGACTCGACCTGGCCTCGAGACGGCAGCGTGCCTCGAGGGGCTCACCTAGAAAGCTACGCACCTGTCAATGACTGGCCACCACTGCTTCCGACTCTGGATTTCGAGACGCGCGCCACAATAAACCGGAAACTGGAGCGCGGTGCGACACTGCCTGCCTACCTACCTACACCACCTCGGCCGGCGTGCTATTTTTGGCGGGCGACGAAGATCGAGTCGTGCCTAACGCTCGTTCCCGGGACAGACGCGGGCTCTCCCTTCCTCCCCCCCTCCCCCCACACGCACTCTCTCTGTGCCCCAGTGCCGACCGGTGAAGCATTCTTCACGTCGGCATCGTGCGCGACGCCAGGGCCCGCGCGGCGAAGTCAAGGCTGCCTGACGGAGATCGACGGGGGTCGACGATCGAGACGGGGCCCCCAAGAATAAAGTGCTGACAGCCTGACACTGACACCTGCAATGACACATGCCGTTGGGGCCAAGGGGACCCGCCACCCCGACCCAAATCTATTCGGGAGGCTCTTGTCGCTCCACGCCGACTGCCGTTCGGTTGGCACCACCAGGCCGGACCGGGGTGCAGTCCTCCTGGACTCTGGAGCGGCCCCTCCAATGGGGCAGCCCAAAGGGGCCATCACACCCCCCATGCTGTGCCTTTGGGCTGGGCTCGACACGGAGGGGTGTCACTGGGACTGCGGCCACAAGGCTGCACGCGATGCCCGACGGACGCTGCATGGTTCCGAGGGTGTGGCCCGCGTCCAACCGCTCGTTCTTCACTTCACTCATTATCAGTCTAGAACATCCAACCGGCCGCCCCCCCCCTACCCCATCACCACCAACCTTGTCTTCAGCTCGTTCTCTTGTCAGTTCTCATCAGCCATCTCGGGCCTGGACAGATTCTACCTTTGCCCTGTGATCCCAACCAGACCAAGCTCCCGAGACGGCCATGTCCCCCTTCAGCTAATGACCGTTCACGTTGGTCACACCTTGTCGGGCACATGCTCCCCCGCAGTCCTTGTTTTCTGGTTCTCACTTCCAAGTTTCTCCCCCCTGCCTCCCGGAGTCAATCATTCCTGTTCACTAAAACCCTCCCTCTTCACCCCCCCCCTCTCTCTCACGCACATGCGTCTGTAAGAGCAACACCATCTAACGAGCATCCTTTATGTTGCATTTACGTCATAGAGCCATCCGGCCCCCAGGTCCCTTGCTCCCATCCGCTGGGAGGTGTGTTATCAAAATTATTGTCTTGCGTCACCGATGCATTTCTCTTTCCCTGTTATCGTTATTGTTATTGTTGTCCTTCCCGACTGACCAGCCCTGGCCCCTCTTGAGCAGAGAACCATGGTTGGCGGTCTAATTCGCCTTTCTTTAATGGTGGTATGTAAAATTTCGGCCTCGACCGAGACTACTGACACAAATGTCCGGGGTGTGTCAAAAGGGTACAGGAGGGTGTAGGGTGTGGAATTTGAATTTGCAATTACTTTGATTTTCTTTGACTCTTGTGCCTTTCTACTTGTATCTCGTGGCAGTCAGGGGAAAAACAGAGGTGGCGATAAACCCATGCCTTTTAAAGGGCAAGAGGTTCAGGCAGTGTTGGGCGTTTGTGTTCGAGAAAACCGCTACAGTGGCATTGCACAGCCTCGTGTGCTGGGGAAGGGAAAAAAGGTTAAAGGAAAAGGAAAAGGAAAAGGAAGGGACAGTTCCGGGTAATGGGACAAGACTGTTGTTGTTTTCTCGACCATTTATTTGTTTTCGTTTCTTTTCGGCTCCAATTCCAGATCTTCCCTTTGGGAGGATGCTTTAGGACCACATTTATTCTTAAACCTTTCAATTTGTGGTTTCTCCCCCCTTGCCGAGCACACAAGCCCCTGAATTTGTGCGAACTTGCTGAGAACGCCCCGACCTGCCCCTCCAAACCCCCATAGGAGAGCTCTTCGCCTGGGCTCCCTTTGGCAGTCGTGCCCGGCTCCGATGTCTCGTCAAATTTGGGCTTTTGCAAGCAACACAATACATGGCCATATTGACATGGACAGTCGAAAGGTTCCCACTATCGCCGTCGAGGCCAGTCATTGATATCCCTTCTCTCGACGACAGCAACCTTCTTCGGCCAGCGCTGGACGATGGATGACCTACAATTAGAACAGTATCCATGGGTCAGTCCCAACAAACATTGTGTTTCCATCATTAGCTAGTCAAATCAGATTACAGATCCTGGGTAGACTCTTTTTCTAAATCTCCAAGTGTGCTAGGAGCTTTTCGCACAGGTTGGATTTGAACTACTGCGATCGTCTGCTATGGAACACCGCCTTAGCGACCATCATGCCTCTGGGGATGACCATGTATGGAATGGCCTCCCAGCTTAACGCAAGTTTTGAAGTGATAGTAACTCGCGAACAGTCTCGTTTAACTGGAAGAAACTCTCACTGGGGCCGCGGCGGTCTGTATCCACACATTGTGGCTGTGCCCCCCCCCCCGCCTTGGGTACCATCTCTGTGCCAAGTGCTATAACCCCTGATGTTATTCAGAGGTGTTACCTTGCCCTATCTGGTTGCCACACACGCCCAGGCGAGGAGCAGCGACACTGGAGCTACCGAGGACAAGGAACCAGTTTATGTGGTCTACACGATCCTGGGCATGTTGGCTCTCGATTGGTCATTTCCTGGAAAACTGGGCTCTAAGTTAATGAAGAGCTTAGGATGCTCCAGGTGTGTCAAATTCATATATGTTGCACTTCCATGTTACCAAGTGCTTTGGGCCGGCTGACAGACAAGAGGTATATCTGGGTCTGTTCAGAGGCCCCTTACTCGGAGGCGGGATTATTTTGCGGACCCAGCATGAGTTTCAGTGGTGACCTCGAGGCCAATTGGTGAGTGTTGGGCCGCCGTCGTGGCGAGATTCCTAGTCATGTCTATGATGGTCCATGCTTGGCTGCGATGAGTAAGGGAAAACATAGAGCGAGATCAACAAAAAAAAAAAAGGGTTCGCGATGCTCTCTCCTTGCCGCCGTTGCCCCGATCGCCACGTGCTCCATTTGCTTTGAATGTCTCCCAGGATGGCTGTTCATGCCATCTTTAGGAGCTTTGGTTCAATTACGAAGTTCCCGTGGCAGCTATTAGGATCAGGTGCAATTACTCCAAGAGAGTCAGCGACTCGCTGCGAATACAGAGCTCTGCAACATGGCTTCGGATGATGAGTGTCCTATGAGCCGTTTTTGCCGTTGTCCTCGACCTCGCAGAACGCCTTAAAAGTCATGAACTCCTCCTCACCTTCGCTGGTAGACTCGAGGACCACCTCGGCCGTCGAGCCCACGAAGAAGACATAACCTTGTTTTATGTCCTCAACGGTCGGCCCGACCGAGATCTTGCCGCTTCCACCCGTGCATATGATGATACTGGGCCCGTCCAGCGGGTCAAATGTCACCTTGGCCCCCTTGCTTCTCAGGGTGGACCGCACGACGCTGAACTCGTCGATCGGTGGGTCATAAAGCATGACCTCGCTGCTGGAGCTGTATGCTGTGCGATTGAGGGTGGCGTATGCGTACTCTTTCGGGGACATCTTTTGCTCCTCGATGGGGGCGTAGTTGTACGTCAGTATCGACACGAGCGTGTCGACGTCCTTGAACTTTGGGGTGAAACCGGCCCGGATGACATTGTCGCTGGCTGCCATGCACTCGACAATGTCGCCCGAGATATAAGCGTGGATGTCATCGGCCCGCAGGAAGAGGGCTTCGCCGGGGGCCATGGTGACCAGGTTGCAGAGGAACTGCACGAAGAGGCCGTAGTCGGCGCCGAACTGGCCGTGCAGTCGTATGATCAGGTCGGCGAGGTCCTTGCCGGTGTTGGGCCCGGCGCCTCCGCCCGCAAAGTTGTCCCCCTCGGCCGTGGCCTCATCCACGAGGGCATCGGTTGCTGTCTCGAGGGCAGACTGTGGTTTGGACATGAGGGCCCCAAACAGTTTTTGCAGGGCAGCCTTGTTGTCTCGCTTGGCGTCGTCGGACTCGTCGCCCTCGTGGGACTTGATGGTGGCGCTGAAAGCATCAGCCGTCTCGGCGCCGACAAAGTCACGCAGGGACTTGACAGTGTCGAGGAAATGGACTATCTCCGATGGCGGCCTGAAGCCGCATAGGCCCTCGAAATCGGTGAGGGCAATGGCCATCTCGGGCTTGTGGTTGTCATCGGGGTAGTTCTTTGGGTCCCTAGCGTGGAGCTGCTCGGCAAGCTTCTTGTTGGGGTGCGCCTGGATGGAGAGGGCCTTGGAGATGGAGAGGATCTTGAGGAGGAAGGGGAGCTTGTTGCCATATCTCGCAATGACGGACTGCGAGAGGAGGGCCTGGTTGTCTTGGACGAGGTCGAGAAGAGTGCGGCCGGTGCGCAGGTCCTTGGAGGGGTTGGAGGGGTGAGTGCCCATCCAGAGCTGGTGGGAGCAAGAGCCGCCCTCGGTCAGTTCATGGCATTTTGGAGGTGGCTAGACATGGCAGTGGGCGTTACACGTTACCTCGGCGTAAGGCTGGTCATGTTTGATTGTGAAGTCGGCGGCGGGCGTGGCGGCAGCAAACCTGGCGGCGGACGAGTCGTTGCCCTTCTTGCCCCAGTCATAGGAATTGACCCCGCACTGGAGTCTGAGGAGGGGGACCTGCATCGTGAGGAGCTTCAGGATGCAGGAACCGGAGGGCTGAAGGTGGACACGCGGTAAGTCTTATGAGCAGGGGGGGGGTGAGAGGAGGTCTAGACGGCGGTGGAAATGAAAAGATGGACTAGATGTTCTCAGGACTGGGGGAAAACCATCACAGCCGACCAAGGGAGAGACAGCCTTAGGTAGCCAGCTGGAGGTAGGCAAGGTCAATCTTGGGTAAATGGGAAAGCTGCTGACATCACACCTTGACCTTGACCTAGCCATTGCAGCTTACGCTGCACGGTGTATAGGTACTAGGTACCTACATATAGGTAGGTAGGCAGGTAGGCAGGTAGGTAATAGTGTAATGACCGTGAAGCTACTGCAGCCGCAGGTGGGCAGATGGAGAGACGGGGAGGAGATGGGTAATGTTGTGTGAGCAGATGGTACGTACCTCGTGGTACGTGGCCCATGTACTGGACGCGTGGGAGGAAACTTCCTATCTGCCAGGGCAGACGTGCCCGGATAACCGATGTAGACCATCTACACTCCCTGGGTAGATAGAGAGATACCATGGTAGCCTGACCCCACCGTGGAATGGGGCCCTTCTCTCAATTTTGAACACACTCTCTGGGGTCCCAGGCTGGCAGAGAAGGCTGCTGGCGTGCTCATTTCCTTACCTCACTTCCCTCTTCATGCTCAATGCTCACCACTCCAACTCTGCAGCATCCATACCAAAAAGCCCAGCTCACCTAACCCATCAATCGTGTCCCCCCCCAGCCCCACCCAGCCAGCCTCTTTCCCACCAAGGTTCAAAACTTAACCACTACTACCAGGCACACAGGCACCTCGCCTCGGACAACCCCAACTCCTTCCCTCCCTGCCTCGCTTCCTCACTCCCTCCTCCCAGGAAGCCCACACGGGGGTAGTACTTGACCCTGCCGCCACACCCCAGCCAAGTCCAAGGTAGCCCCAGCACCCCCTCCCCCGTGTTCGTGTCCCGCACCGTATCATCCCGTCACACAAAAAAACAAGCCCCCTCCTCCGTTCCGCCTTCCCGTCCAACGGCTCCTGCTGTCGCCCAATGAAGACGACGGGCTCGGGCTCTGATCTGCTGGCTGGCCTCAAATGTTCCAGGCGTCCCGCGATTGCTCCTTCCCAAGAGAATGACATGGCAACCTTCCAGGCGCAATGACAACCAGACCAGCAAGCCTCCGCCTCCTTTCCGACACGAACGGTCTTCATCCGGCTCAAGGTTGGTTGCACACCATTCATCATCCATCCTCTGGTACACCACGAGAGCTCTCCCACGCAAACACGGAGGCGAGCCCCAGCCCATAGTCAAAAGCATCAGAACCTGTGCCGTGCCATACATAGCCTAGCCGCCTAGCCCTGTCTCCCACCCCCCCCCTTCCTATATTCTTCTCACTCTTACTCTCTTAGTCCCTCTCTGTCTCTCTCTCTCTTTTTACCTCTCACACCAATCTATTCTATCATACTTCTTTCATCTCATCCAAAGTCCCCGAACCTGGACACTCTCTCTGAACTCTTATTTCATACATACCCATACATATACATGTAATCCAGGCACAACCAATACTCCGGTCTCAAGTCAGGTCGTTACAACCTCGGGCACAGCCGCGCATCCAGCCTGGTACTGCAAGGCCGACCTGGAATTAATATACCCACCCACCCACCCACCTGCCTGCCAACTTATCAGGCACAAACACACTCACCCCACGTGCTATATCCACCACAACCACCATCACCATCACCATCACCATCACCATCACCACCACCACCACCACCACCTACACCAGTCGTCCCTCTCCCCTTGTCCTTCCGTTCCTCATCCACCCCTGGGAGTTGTGTAGGCACGACCCAGTTCGACACCAACGGACAAGCTGGAGCAGCTGGATTATCAATAACTGAAGGTACGCTCCATTGTTGCGCCGAAAATACCAGATCATGGCAATGGCTATCGCCTCTTCGAACCCCCACCACTATATTGCTTTCGTTGTTATTTCTTCCTTATTGCAGACGTGTTTTCACCTCGAAACCCCTTCCCCCCCCCCTCTTCCAACCATGACCACGACCACCACCACCACCAAAGAAAGTCTAGTACTCCTATATTATCTGTGCTTTTTTGGGGGGTCACGGAATCGTTATCAAAATATCTGCTAACAAGAATTCAAATAGACTTCTGCGGGAAGTTGAAAATACAGACAGCTGGAAGGGCATGTCACACCGAAATAGGGAGCCGAGGCCACGGGCCCCTCGCAACAGTAATGCCCAGGGTGAGGAGGTCCAGCTCTGGGAAAAGATCCAGGCGGATCTTCAGACCATCATCGACGAGGTGAACCAGAGCAACGACATCGTCCGCCAGATCGCCGGCAAGGAGAGCTACATAGCCAACAACCAGGACTCCAAGGACCCCACGGACATCAAGTCTGTAGACCAGGGTCTGCACAGTCTGGACAAGCTTTATCGGGACGGGGTCAAGATCAACGACGGCACTGGTAAAAAGATCACCGAACTGCTCATGAACGTGGAGATACTGAAGGGGATCCAAGAGGCTAAGGAGAAGGCTGCCGCGCCGGCACACGGATCATCATCCCGTTCTGCCAGCCTGCTCTCTGGCACCGGTCGCAGTTCCAGCCGGGCCGGTAAACCGGACAAGGCAGACCGAGAGCGCGAGAGGGAAAGGGAGCGGGAGCGGGAGCGCGAGAGGGAGCGCGAGAGGGAACGAGATCAACGCGAAAAGGACCGTGAGCGCGAGCGAGAACGCGAGCGTGAGAAGGAGAAAGACCGGAACCGTGACCGTGACCGTGACCGCGACCGCGACCGCGACCGCGACCGCGAGCGTGACCGTGACCGTGACCGTGACCGCGAGCGTGACCGTGACCGTGACCGCGAGCGCGACCACGAAAGAGATGCCGAAAGGGACAGGGACAGGGACAGAGACAGAGACAGAGACAAGGACAAGGACCTGTACGACTTTGACGGCTCTGCTGACAGCCCGCACCCCAGCCCCATCGGCGGCCACGCGCGGAAGCTCGGCGGGCGGAGCGGGGGAGCATCGAGCGACCGGTCGGGCAATCGCGACAGCGTACCGCCGCGCCCGGGCGACCGCGACACGCCCAAGGCCGACAGCGCGGAGCCGCAGTCCGGTAGCTTCTCGTCGGGGGCGCCAACGGCTGGCAGCTCGATCCGGGCCAAGGTGATGTTCTCGCGGGACCAGGACGTGGCGTTCAAGCCCAAGCCGCCGTCGCCCAACGACACGACGGAGTGGTACCTCGGCAAGGTGAAGCAGGTGGTGGGCGAGGGCAAGGGCCGGCGGTACATTGTCAAGGACGAGGACCCGGACGTGCCGTCGCCGGCCAGGAAGGAGTACAAGATGAGCGCGTCCGGGATGATCCCGATCCCGCCGCCCAGCACGGAGCTGCCGAAGCTGGACAAGGGCAAGACGGTGCTGGCGCTGTACCCGGACAGCACCACCTTCTACAAGGCCGAGGTGACGGGGATGGACGCCAGCACGGGCAATGTCAACCTGCGGTTCGAAGGGGAGGAGCAGTCAGGCACGCAGCAAGTGGTCGAGCGGCGGTTCGTGGTAGACTACCGGGACTAGATGCCGGAGGTCTCATGGACACACGGCGAGTCACTTGTTGTGGTAAATAGGGGCAAGGCGAGGGGCGGGGGTGGTGGACGGTTACGAGGGTTAGGAGCACAGCGCAGGTCTAGACCTGTGTTCACATTCATATATTCATATTCATAACTGCGTGGTGCCTTGTCCTATCACGCGAGGTGGACGACCAAGATGCGTGTTTGGGCTGGTGGGCTGGTGGGTGCCGTGCTGATTGCCCAGGTACGTATGTTTAAGTGGCTAGGCACCTAGGTCAGGTAGTAGTGTCCGGGTTTCTCATGGTCTGGGAGCATGGTGGCTGTTGAAACAAAGTTATTGTGCATTGTCTATGCGGAAGGGGGGGGAAGCTGCAATGGGCTGGGCTGCCTCTGGGCTGGTTCGGCCGCCCGCAGATTCTCGTACGGCTCGTGCCAGGTCTCGTACTGCTGGCAAGACATCAAGAGGAGCGAGCAGCAGCCCGAGGCCAACACGAGGGCGACAACATTGAATGATGAGAGTCGGGCGGATCAGGGCGGAGGTCGAGCACGGGGCATGACTAAATATACGCCAGAAGTTGGTCTGGCTAGTCTCGTTAGACTCGTTAGAGCAGAGCCAATGTCGGATGGGTGATGGGTGATGGGTGATGGCAGAGTGGCAGAGGGGGGCGGGATTTTTAATCTTGTAGAGAAAGTAATGTCCGGGCCAGGTTATAGTGTTTTTGGAGTGCAGATTAATATTGATGGCTCGCGTGGTCGGGTGGGCCCGCCTAGGGGAGATGGGGGAGCACTTGAGGGGGGCGTATCATTGATGCAGAGCAGCAAAGCGGGTGCGAGGTGGGCTTCTTCATATCCATGGATCTGCTTGGATCGTGGGTACGTACCCTCGTCGCTCGTCTTTCGTTTATTACGGCCGAACCAAAGCAAGCAAGCGAGCAAGCAGTTAGCCAGGCAGCCAGGCAGGACCGCCACAGCAGCCAGCCAGCCAGCCCAGCCCAGCCGGTTGCCAAGGCCGGCAGCTCATGGGGGGCGTCAGGGGCAAGCCAAAATGAATTGAAACGCCTCGACGTATCTGTTCCTGTTTCCAAGCTCGCCCACACACACCAGACCCAACCGCCGCTCGCCATCAGAACGGAAAGTGCAACTCGAGCCGGCACCGCCTGTTCATTTTGTTCTTGGTCAAGGTTTTTGCCCGTTGGATCCTCCTCAAATTGTCTGACCATTCCGAACCCGCTGCCTCGGCCCCGGCACAAGTAGAAGGTAGATAGATACATCTGCAGTGTGCAGGAATAGGAACACCAACACCAACAGCCAGCCAGCCAGCCAGTCAGCAAGCAAGCAAGCAAGCAAGCAGCACCGAGCAGTAAGTCTCGAGACCCATCAAAACATCACCTCAAACCTGCCCAGCCAGCAGCACCAGCAGCACCAGTAGCACCAGCACAACTTGCCAGAGGGCAAGACAGCATTTACCTGCATTGCATTTACTGCCCACCCCCCTCTCCCCCCCCTCGCCCAATCGTGTCGCATTGTGTTGCACTTCGAGGCTCATCTATTTTCTGATAGATATATACTTTGGGTGCCCATCACACTACCCTTTTTTGACCACTCACTTCCACTTCCCAACCCCAATTCAATTCGCGTCACCATTATTATTTCGCCCACAACACACTGTCGGACGCAATCTCGTCTCCCGTTGCAACATTCACCTCTTCTCTCTTCCGGCCACTATCTCTCTCTCTCTCTCTCTCTGTTTCTATCTTTCTTTCGTTCTCCTGTCGCACTCTCTTTCTCTCTCTATCTCTCTGCACCCCCCCCCTTCTTCATCAGTGCCATCTTGACGACGAGACAACAACCATTGCCTCACTAGTGCTCACTCAACCCATTCCGACCAAGTAGCAGTGGTCACTTGTCGACCCTTGGCGTCAACAGCCGCATCAGTCGTAAGTCAAGTCGTATCTCCTGATATGCGCGCCCCATCCCGGGAGCTACCCACAGGTTTGACGTCGAATTGAATTGCATTGCATCTTGGCATTTCCCACCCAGATCCGCCCTCCAACACCCCCGGTTTTGCGCTGCACGCCCGCGGCATCTGACTTTACGCGCAATTGGCACCTGCCCATGCTAATTTCCATCCGTCCACCTCTCCAGGCCCTCTCTGCCGCCATTGTGTTCTCTGCTGCTCCGCCGCCAAGCACGAATCCCCCAACCAGCTAGCCTCCCCCGAGCGCACTCCCATCCGACGACAATAGATACATTCCTTTTGCAACATCGCCCGCAGCCTGCTCTGCTCTGCTCTGCTCTGCTCTGCTTCACTACCTAGGTAGTCTCTACCCACGCGGCGCACCCACTCCCTTCGCCTGTCGCCTGTCGCCTGTCGCCCACCACCGACCACTGCCAGAAGCACCAGCTCCACCGGGCCTGTCTTCCACGTCGCGTCGTCGACATCGAACCTCTTGCGACACGCGCATCTGCCTGACTCGCCTCGCTCATCCCGCAGCACGCTGTCTACTACCGCCTCTCGCCCGTTCGCGCGAACCCAACCCGGTTCCTGGTCCAACACACTCACTCTCTTGCGGTCACTGTCTACGTACTCCAACGCCCCGCCTCACCGGACCGGCTTCTAGCTTGGCAATCTTCTTCCCTTGCGCCTGAGTCGACTTCCCGGGCAACCTGATTGATCCCTCGAGGTCTCCCAAGCACGGCGACCTAACTTGTACACTCGCGACCGCACGCTCCCCGCCACAGCTACCGCCACAATGGGTGGCCAACTTAGTAAGATGATGGGCAAGATCTTCGGATCCAAGGAGATGCGACTCTTGATGCTGGGTCTCGATGCGGCCGGAAAGACAACAATTCTCTACAAGTTGAAGCTCGGCCAGGACGTCACCACCATACCAACTGTCGGCTTCAACGTCGAGACTGTCACATACAAGAACGTCAAGTTCAATGTCTGGGACGTCGGTGGTCAGGACAAGATCCGGCCCCTGTGGAGACATTACTTTAGCGGTGCGTTTTCATGGCCTCCAACGGCCTCAACTGCCTCAACGGCGGCTGCGCTGGACTTCTTGGGCCAGGGAGACTGACGAAGATTTCACATCGCAGGGACCCAAGGTCTGATTTTCGTCATCGACTCTTCCGACCGAGCACGAATGGAGGAGGCAAGGCAGGAACTGCACCGCATCATCAACGACAGAGAAATGAAGGACAGCCTCCTGCTCGTGTTTGCCAACAAGCAGGATTTGGACAACGGTAAGCTAGGGGCCACGGCCGTTCCCCTGACCCCGGGCGACTAGCAAGCCCAGATGAATCATTTTCTGATCACAATACTCCCTGCGCAGCCATGAAGCCACAAGAAGTCACCGAAGCCCTCGAACTCAACAAGCTGAAGGACAAGATATGGTTCGTCGTACCTAGCTGCGCGACAACTGGCGAAGGTCTCCTCGAGGGCCTGGCTTGGCTGTCCAACAACGTCAAGGCCCCAGCCGCACCCGCTAAGAAGTAACGGCCCCGCGAGGAGTGCGCCGAGGCCGGGCGTGTGGCAGAAAGGCTACGAGCGTGCGTTTGCGCTTTGTTTGTAATGCATTTGGCGAAAGCAAGGCCACTGCGGTGGCCGACGGGCGTGGTAATTACAGGGCTGCATACCCACATAGCCCGGGGTCGAGAAAAGGGCAAATGTCTGACCGACATTGCTGAGGATTCGGCTGGGTTTGAGAAGGCTGGGACAATTGGGGAGGGGGATATTCGTAATGCACTCAGTCGGCTCGGCCCTGGAATTTTCCTTTTTCTTTGTTTCTCCGCCCTGTTCTTCTTCCTGTATCATGCTACTACGTTTGACGACTCCCTGGGTTTTTTCCTTCCTCCTTTTGTACAGTCATGTAATTCTTCGTTTCACCGGCGCTCTTTCTTCATACGTCGTTTCCCACCAGCCTGGGCTTCCAGGGACAACCACAATACCCAGAGAAGGCAGAGGTGGGGGGGTAGGGGTTATACGAAGGAGAGAATCTCCTCCTTCCAGCCGCTCGCACAAACCAATTGATTCAGGAGTTGCCCGATCTGTTGGATCGCTTAACGGGTAATCCACAGCCCCAGGCTCCAGATGAGCTGTGCCGAGCTGTGAGGCACGACGTGTCCGGCCAGGCCGGGAGGGAGCATGCCAGGGAGCAAAGGTAAGGGTCGGAGGGAAAGGGATGATAAGAGCGAGCGGGTTCGATGTTCACACCTTCCGGGCAACCTACACACACACACACACACACACCAATATTAGAAGGGAAAAAAGGCTTTGGGACCGAGAGAAATTTGCCCATAGAATAGTACCCAAGTAGTCCATTTGTTCTAAAACAAAAAGAACTGGGCTGGACCCCGTCCGAATGCATCATCACCAAACGGTACGTATGCAGATGTCACCTAGTGACCATTTCCTTGCCTTGCAATGCACACTGCATTGCACCTATTCCGGCGTCCCATGCCCTTCCTTGCCTTCTCCAAGCATGCGACCTTTCTCTACGATGGGCAATGTTCATTCTAATTTATACCGCCAAAAAAAAAAAAGAGCCATCCCATGATGCGCCCTTCAATGGGCCTCTAGATTCTGTCATCTCGCGTTATGCCCGCCCCAAAACACCATGCTCCTTGATAATGCACAGTCCCCAAAATACTGCCCCCCCCCCAAAAAAAAGACATGCAAATCCACAGATCACAAATCACAGAGTTTGCGCCGATCCCGGCATCCTCCCCGTCTTGCACAGCAGCACAGGCGCAACAGCGCCTTGAGACACCTCGGTGTTCTCACACTCACCTCTCCCCCAGCGCGCGTGCGCCCCCCCCCNNNGGGGGGGGGCGGGGGTTGGAGGGGCAGTAAGGGGCCTCAGCCGTCCTGCTTGACCCTCTTGCCGGGGCGGACGAGCGAGTCGTCGGGCAAGCCGCTGCGCTTGGTGCCGGGGAGGCTCGAGGTGCGGATGTCGTTGTCGTCCTGGCTGACGCGGCGGTGCGGGTACTCGACCTTGAGGCCCTCGAAGCAGTTTGCGCTGACCTTGTCGGGCCCCGTGGTGAAGAAGGGGTGCTGCAGCGCCTGCGCCGCCGTCAGCCGCCGCTCCGGGTCGTACTCGAGCAGCCCTGCCAGCAGCCGGTAGCCCTCCTGGCCCAGGCTCGCCAGCGAGCTCGGCCCGCCGTTGGGCGCGGACGTCCCCGTGCTCGTGGTTATCGTCCCGTTGTACCACTTGTCCAGCTGGCTGCCCGCCGGCTGCTGCTGCGAGTGGTGGTGGCCGTGGTGGCCCCTGCCTCCCCCGCCCCCGCCGCCCCCGCCGCCGCCGCCGTGGTGGTGGTGGGTCATGGGCGGCTGCAGCTGCGACAGGGAGCCGTACTCGGGCATGTGGACGAGCAGCGGCCAGCGCTCCTTGGTCGGGAGGCCCATGATGTCGACGATCTTCTGCATCTGGTTGCGCTGGAAGGGCACCGTCTTCTTGGAGTCCATCTTGGCCTCCTCGCCCTTGAAGATGGGCCGCAGGCTCAGGAGCTCGGCAAAGATGCAGCCCAGGGCCCACATGTCGATGGCGGGCGTGTAGTGCCTGCTGCCCAGGAGCAGCTCCGGGGCGCGGTACCAGATGGTGACGACGACCTTATCGCCGCTGTAGAGGCTGTGGAGGGGCTTCTGGAACATGCGGGCCAGGCCGAGGTCGCCGATCTTGACCTCGCCGGCCGAGGTGACCATGATGTTGGCGGGCTTGAGGTCGCGGTGCAGGACCCAGTTGGCGTGCAGGTACTGGCAGCCGTTGAGCAGCTGGAACATGATGGACTTGATGGTGGCGGGCGGGATCGGGTGCCTGGGCTGCTGGGTGTGGTGGTGGATGATCTGCAGGAGGTCGTGCTCGGCGTACTCGAACACCATGAAGATGCACTTGTCCTCGAGGATGATCTCGTGCAGCTTGATGACGTTGGGGTGCGACAGCTCCGAGCACAGCGCCATCTCACGCACCGCCGACTGCGAGATGCCCGTGTACGTCACCACCTCGCCCTCCTTGTCCGGCTTGAACTTCTTGATGGCGAACTCGCCCGGCTGGCCCTGGCGGCCGACGGCCTTGTAGACGCGGCCATAGGTCCCACTGCTGATGAAGCCGATCACCTTGTACCGGTCAATGACACGGACTTTGGACTGGTAGCCAACAGGGCCGAAGCCGCGGTCAGACGGGTCTACAAGATGGGGTCAGCCTTGGTGTTCTAGGACACG
>LJJS01000561.1:0-41429 GCA_001447215.1 Diaporthe aspalathi
TAGCCACTTACTAATACTGGCCACTTACTAGTAAACCACGTTATATATATATAAATATTTTATTTTAAATTAAATTTTATATATAATTATTTTAAATAATTTAAAGTTAATATTAAAACTTTTAAATATAATATTATTAAATATAATTAAATTAAATATAAATTATTAAAAATTTTAATTAAAAAATATTAATTTTTTAATATATTAATAATATAAAATTAAATTTTATTTATTTTTAATTTTTATTTATAAAAGTTTTAAATATTATTTTTTATAAATTACTAAGAATAAAATATATAAAAAATAAAAAAAATAAAATTTTAATTTTATATTAATAATAAACTTTTTTAAAAAAATATAAAAGTTTTATAGCATTAGATGCCGCTTAATAAACTGCTTTCTAAGCACCCGAATTTGGGTTTTTTTAAAAAAGAAAAAAAACATACAATTAAAATCGGCGTTTTTAAGATATTACAATACGAAGTGGGTGGACTAGGAGAAGTTGGGAAGTTCTTTTTCGAAACTATTGTGAACACGGTCAAAGATCCATGCCCTTGGGCAGGTATGCCCAATCCAGAGGGCTGCGCGACTAACTACCTCGGCTGCTGAAGATCATGATGATTCATGAGTGAATTCCACGGCCGACATTTGAACAAGAAGGAGCCACTTCCTTCAATTCCCTAATGATACCAAACTGCTTATCTTTTCCGCAAGTTCCGCCAAGCTAAATCATCGTCGCTTCAAAAGCTTAAAATGCAGAAGACAACGCCCTTTCTCCCTCTTCTTGAGTTGACTAAACGGGATTGTCTCCAGCTCAGTTTCATCAAAGAAAAGCGAAACAAGCGAATTCGCGCCATACAATTGGTGACATAACATCGTAATTAATATACTCCGAGCCGTGCAAGAACTTTGATTTCTTAAGACTACTGCGTTCCCCTTCAAGACTCTTCCAGTCGGTTGCAGACAGTTCTCAAGTTCAACAGAGGTACTCTAAAATCGCCATCAACTTCGAGATGCATCAATTATTTGCACAAAGAGTGGGTTGCCTGCAGCAGGCCTTACCTTCTCACTCAGACGACAACATCGAACCATCAATAGAAATACGTCCTTTCGTCGGTCTCTCCCTTGTCGTGATAGCCTTGCAGCACTTTCATGTGCAGGTCTTCAGCCGTCCTGCGCATTCATGCACAAGCTCTAGCCTCTTGACCTTACATGTTTTAGGTCGTTGACTTCTTTATGTATCAAGGCGGCTCATAAAAGTTCCATGTATTTTGGATCGATCGCGGACGTCCATGTTATGTACCAATGCACAGGCCTTTTGAATAAAACGATCTTGTGCTGTAAATAGTAGTGATGTGTGAGACGCAGTGCTGACATACATGATGGTATTTTGTGAAAAGGATTTCGATTAGAATATCAGAAAAGAAATGAAATCCCCTCTCCTTTGTAGTTCGAGTACTTATAGCCGGCCTTCTTCGAATTTCACCTCAGCCAGTATAAAGCAAATGACGGGAGAAAGAAGCGCCTGGTCAAGGTCATTCGTTCGCTACAGACCTTCCGGAACAACTTTACCCTGGTTACAGGAAGGAAGGTCTCTGCGATCCCTACCTTCGGCTGAACAAGGCTGTTGTGCGCAATGTATGTCTCTCTTGCCCGTATCTACCTCTTTGACCTTCACAGAGCTGATATGCCTAGCTACTGGTACGCTGTCACGCGGACTTCAACCTCTCCACCGAGAAGAGAGACAATCGACCCATGGACCTGGGGGATCTCAGACTTCATATCGAAACCACCCTCAGCACCACGGAGAAGTATTTCAAAATCGGGGAACAGCCCATTCTCGCAGTTCTCTACCTGCTTCTCACTACGCCCGTCAGGGTTCGCCCGAACTCAATCCTGGAAATCAATCTGGGTGATCTACAGATCGGTCTCCATAGACCAAGGCAAGGCCCAGTCCAGCTGTTGATGTTCATCAGCCTCGAGACGACCAAGGCATATCTGGGTCCCATAGGCTCGTAAGTTCCACCACCTTCTGCCTCGATACTACGATGTACGTACGACATACTGAAAATTCCAGCCATACCTTTATGGTGCCTGAGGTGATTTACAACCCTAGTCTGTTCCTCAGCCTTCACATCTACCTGCTTGCCATCCTCTTCAAGCGACGGGCTTTCCGTGTTGATGAGTTGAACAATGACCCGAGCGCACTTTCGAGGCTGACAGTATGCATTCTTTGCGGATCATCTCAGGCTCTGCTAATCATTCACTCCGGTTCTCGAGAAAGAGAAAACCCTGGTCCTTCCGCTGAAGAAACACGTGCTCAAGGACTACCTGTTCCGTGGGACGGAGAAGGGCCCTATGGGCTATTTTCTCTCTGAGAAGCGCTTGTCAGGCGACGCAATGCATAACACGCTTCTCCGGATTGGGAGGATACTTGGATACGAGGGCAACACGACTGCCTACACGTTGCGATACATGGCGGGCAACGACATGAACCAGGAAGGAATCTATCCCAATGCACCGGCTCACTCGTGTGAACGTCGAACCTGATGACAAAAACGAATGACGGAAGTCGACATCAGCTGGGAGCTCCAGAACCTCGTAATGGGTCATGCACCCAACTCTGATTCTTTCCAGATGAATTATCTCAACCGAAACATCACCTGTTTGTGTCCCCTTCCCCTTCCCGAGGAAGTCCTCTCCCATGGCCACTCGGCTGACACTCATCTAGTCGACCGCTGGGCTCTGCAGCGCGGCCTCGAACCTCAGCAGAAGGTCATTCGCGATGCTGCAAGCTTCGGCTATCACCGGAGTGCTCGACGGCCATTGAACTTGAGCCAGGACCAAGTGGATGCCTTGAAAAAAGATCCTGAGTATGAGTACTACGCCACACGTCTTGCGAAGGCACCGAAAGGTTCCGCAGCATATAGTGAGGCCCGGAGTGCGCTTACAGCGGCCCTTAAGAGACTTCGCTATGCTGCTGAGCTCGAAAAGCCCTTGGAAAAGAATGGACCGAGCGGCAGGCCGTTGACGATATTTTCCTTCAGATTACCAGGGATCCAGCTCAGCTGACAAAAGCTCAACGAAAGGACCTGCGTTCCCCACCGGCCAAGATGAGTCCCGCGCAGCAGGCCATGATGGACGCGCTGTGCCGGCCGATGAATGCCACACTCGAGGCCCAGCTGGAGCGTCGACATAACGCCATTGAGGCCCTGATGGCATACTCTGCGGTACAAGAGCCCCTGTCAACCAAGGTCCTTGAAAATGCATACAAGCCGAACGCAGCACCGGTGCCGACGATAGCTGAGGCCCGTCACGCCGAACAGGAACGCCTTCGGAGAGCAGTCACCGCAGAGCATGAAGACCAACTGCTGTCTATGTGCTTCTTGTGTGTCGCGCAGGCAATTGACCTCCCACCAGGTGATCCGAATATCGCCAAATTGTGTCACAAGTTCTGCACTCCTGCTTCTATGCGCCGGCACTTCAAATCCTTGCATCTCCGGTACATGGATGCGAACGGAAAACCTGATCCATGTCCTGTTTGCGTCCCTCGGGTGACGTTCGACAACATGATGCACTACCGCAACCACACTCGGGTGGTTCACGGGATTCGGCTATGGCCCAAGCCGGCGGCATGAAATCTTTTGACGTACAGCATTTAAAATGGGCTCATAGATAAATTTTTAGTGACCAGACCAAATGGGCTTTCAAGACGATATGCGAGCTGTACACGATTATCAAGATCCTCTGTGCAACTATCCCGGCTGCATCCCAGAGAACAAGTGTGATATAATGGCATTTGCGTCTTCCCATTGATTCCTAGTGCTAGTGGCTACAGCTGCCAGTAGATTGCCTGTAGGACCCTATACATAGTGTCCACGGAGTTTATCCATAGCGTCCGGGCATGCAGCAATCTCTTTCTCGCATGCCTTAGCGAAGTCGACCGCTCCCACATGTGTTTTCCCATCCTCTGTGAAGAAACTTTGAACTCCCTCAGAAGGCGATTTTCAGCCCAGTGTTTGTACTCCCGTTTGATGCGACAAATACCGAAGTCGATTAGTTGCACTTGGAGATGGACCTTTGGTTCTGAGCCAGGATCTTCTTCAAA
Organism: Diaporthe aspalathi; assembly: GCA_001447215.1. Taxonomy (NCBI): domain Eukaryota; kingdom Fungi; phylum Ascomycota; class Sordariomycetes; order Diaporthales; family Diaporthaceae; genus Diaporthe; species Diaporthe aspalathi. The sequence continues at coordinate 4,109 of LJJS01000561.1, forward strand.
GCTGACTTTGGATATGAGCACATTCCGCAGAGCCACGTCGTTGTGCACGATACCTCTTCTGTGGATCCGTGCCAGAGCCTTCTGCACCTTCGCCGTGAGCTCTGGTACCAAAAGGCGATCAAACTCTCCGCCTCGGCCCTCCCTATTGCCGAAGTCTGGACGAATCCAGGAGGTAGCTGCGCGTCCACCGTGTCCAAGCAGAAGCAGACCCGTAAAGTCCCAATCGGAAAACTCCAGCGCTGCCTCAATTTGAAGGTCGACCTGACCTAAGCAATTTGGGACGCAATCGCCCTGGAGGTCTCGGAGACGATCGTAAACACGTCGTTCTCGACGCAAAGTCCTGAACTCCTCTGACTCGAAAGGTTTGCCAACTATCGTGTATCCGTTGATTCTGAGCTTTATAACAGGTCGCGCATGAATAGAGTGCCGCACGAAGTGAATATCCAGTTTGGGGTTGTCCTCGTCATCATAGACCGGATCCTCAAGCAGGTCTTTGATATTCTGTCGCAGAGCCGCGCCGGTGAGACGACCACAGCGGTCGTGCTCTGCACGATTGGGACAGAGAGGGTCTTCGGACACTTGTTCGTCATCTTCACTCAAAAACGAGCGCAGACAAGCCGTGTTACAGTAGGGGAGTTCCCTCAATGAGGGACACGGTGGCGGAGCTGGACTGCTCGGTGGCGAAGACGTTGGTGTGGTCGGCATGACTGATGCCTGTGACGAACCCTTAAGCTGCTGGCATCTCTTGCGGCTCATACTTTCCAGCTTATCATGCCTCGGTCTCTTGCCGAGCACCGATGGTTTGTCTTGAGGCGGGGATAGGTATGACGTGCTGTTTAGGTCATCCTGTGGGCGAGGTTGGTTGGCACAAGTAGGCTCAGAAACGCCGTGACTTCGACCATCAGACCCACTGCTGTCGTTGCCTGCGAATTCGGCTGGGGACGGGGCGTAGCTCTCCGTATGGGACATATTCTTCTTTCCCTCGGTGGGGGAACTAGGGAATTCGGTTGCCGTGCTCCATGTGAGTCCATGGCCTTTGCGCAGACTGCGCTCTTCAAGATCCTTGTTCTGGACCGGTTTAGGTTGCAAGGAGCGAGAATGCAACGAGGCGTAGCAGAGGCGACTTATAGATATCCGAGGAGTTCTGGGATATGCTATATCTAATTGTTGAGGGGCTGTCGGAATCGATTGACATAAGAACATAGCGCAGGCCAGTCGTAATTACGCCGTACCGTACACGCTGTCGAATCATGCTGGAGTACAACTGGGCACACACGGCTGCAAACCAGAACTCGCTTTCCCCTTCTGAGTTGTCGCTTAGACCCGGGCAGCCGCGACTCATAATCTGGGCTGTGTCAAGGGATCTTATTTGGATGCCCGACTGATGTATCGATCATCGCGGCCGTGAGCTTGTGGGGAGCCTTGGCCTCTTTGATAAACAGCACATTCCAGTCTTCCTCCTGGGCTTCAGTAGCGGCTTCCTCAGGGGCAGTGCTAGGCCTGCTTGTGTTTGGGCTGGGGTCCATATTGGGAGGGTATTCGATAAGACAGAAGACATCGGCAGGCCCAGATCGAGATTTGTCCTTGTGGTCATGCGGATCGTCGCCTCGCTTTCGTTTCGCTCCGGACCTGTGCAACACGTCTGTTAAAACCACCCGCCATTCAGATTGCAATCGTCTTACCTGTTAATTGGGATGGAGTTTCGGTGAGTCGGGAATGTGATGTTGCCGGGTCGCAACTTCCTGGTTTGTTGGATGCTAACATGACGTGTCGTGCGCCGGGTTGCTTCTTCGATGGCGGTACGGATACGCTCGCTGGCCAGAAGCTCACGTAAAATCCTCGTGGCGGGAGCGTGAAGCGTGTTGGCGTCGAAGAGGAGCAACGCGCTTTCCGAGTCGACGAGAGCAAGCTCTTCGCCAACACGTTCAACATGCCGCTTCTCGGGAAAAGACAAAGGCTCGTTGTCAGCCTCGTGCAGGATAGCGTCAATGATGGCGCGTTCCTGGTTCAGGTCCGCCTTCAACCATGGCGCAATGAATTTCGGGGTGCGGCGGCCTTCAGGCTGTGTGATTGTGCCCTTCGTGCCCGTCGCCGTGGTGACCCTCGAAGTTGTGACGCACGCTGGCCTCGCGATGTCTGCATATGATGCGACATAGCTGCGCAAGCTCTGCGGCCGGAACGCGTCTGGAAGATCGTGGTGGGACATCGTTGGTGGATAGATGGTACGCGAAGGAAGCATTCGAGGTTGGCGGCGACTCTGCAGCTGAGTCATGTACGGGGACAGCAATGGGGATGCTCATGTAAGGGGACGTGGGGATTCCCATCTTCAATTGATCCACAGGCCTGCCCTGAACTCGACCGATTCTTTGGAGTCTCATGGTGAGCGACGAGGAAGGGTACCTCTATAGCATTCCTTGGATGCACCACGATCGCGACAAGTGCAGTCGATCGCGACCGCACACACCTATGTCTGACGGTCGAAATAGAGAGTGCCTGAGGGGGTCAATTGCAAGCTGGCAGATTGGCTCTGAAGGTACTGAAGGGACCGCTATGAAGGCAGTCTGGGCGCCCAAGCCTACATTCAAGGCGACAGGGGGCAGTTACTCTATTAGGAGACGGCATATATATACAAATCCATCTTTGCCACTTCTTTGTTGTACAAGCTCGTAATGTGACGGTCTCGACGCTAGAGTGAACTCATGTTTTGTGTCTCTGCAAACTTGAATGATGGTGGGAACTCGACGCCGCAGAGCGTAACTAAATTTGGCGTTGTTCAGTGTCCGTACGACCGGGGCTCGCTCGGGCAGCTAGAATTCCCATATCGTGATTCGGATGGCAAGTGGAAAAGCAAATGAAAATCCTCTGTGGTGCCGGTAGCGGCCTCCTCCGATGACTTGGTCGTGAAAACTTGTGAAAGAAAGTAACGTTCTAGGACGATGCATTCATTCTAGTCACCGATACTGTATCAGCTGCAGCAAGTGCCCATGACAATCAGTGGGAGCAGGATTGGGGATTTCGATAGTCACTCCATTGCCTCTTCTCTATCAGAGAGCAATCGTCCATCTCCAGATCTTGACATGGCAGAAGGAGACTTTAGGCGGTAGCTACGGCTACGCATAAAGATTGTGCAGTCCTCGTCGTTGACTGGAAATTGCGAATTGCCCGAAGGATGGCCTAATACTGTGCTGTCCCAGTCCCGCCTTATCAAACCGCGAATAGTGTATCGAATCCGGGAACTTGCCACTGATTTTTCACCAGATCATCTGAACTTGTGAGGATACAAAATTCTGCACCGACGCTGCTCCAACCAGGTGTTCCTGTGGGCTCATCAGTCGGCAAATTGCACCATACAAGGCCACCTGTGAAGCAATGGAACATACTCCTGATACGAAAGTTAGTCGCTGCCTGGTGACTAAGGGTCATGGAACCTGCAGCGTGCTGGCCTATCAAGTTTCGAAATAAAAGGGCTACATCTTGATTCGCTACTAATCGACGACGCTCAATGATTCGCTGTTTTTACTGTGCGCGAGGCAGCGAGAGGCTCCCGATGATGGACTGGCAGTTTCTTGGCAGAGGAAGAAGGTATGAGAACCTGTAGATCCAATGAGACACTGAGGGTAATGGCGTGACACTCATTTGCGCCCCGCCGCTGTGTGCCGGTCAGGCCCACATGCTGCTCAAACAAAAGTCAACAAATCATATTTATTTTCAATATATCACAGTATACAGTACTTCGAATTCAATGTCATTCAGGTAGCCCACTTGACATTAAACTGGCCATTCTTAAGGCTCATATAATGTAAAGTTTTTCACTTATTAAACCCAGTTTTGCACTAAAGTACACTACCCATACAGTACTGCGCAAACAACGCCTTGCCACATCTACCAGCAGAGCAGCTTGGTCATGGTTGCCGCCATCGACAAAAGCAGATAAACAAAAGACTGAGCAAAAATGCATCAAACGCATTATGAGGCTGGCCCGGCCGAACAGGCAGCCTTGGAGACTGGAATCCGACGCGCTAGCCGTTTCCGCACAACCCCGCTGGAATTTTGTGTTGTCTTCCGGGAGCAGCAGTCTATCAGGCACGAGGAGCATGCTTGAAGATGTTCTCTAGGACCTCCGAGGTGTTGGCGTGTTGGGAAGGTGTGGGTGGCATAAAGGATGGACGGACAGTTTCACGTGGATCCTCAGCACCCGATGCGGCGATGGCGAATCGCCCTACAACCAGGAAAATCCACCGAGAACGGCTGGAGGTTCCATTCATTTGCCACAGCACGGAAATTCACCACTGGCAGTTGCTTTTTAGGGGACGTTTGAAGAATCCAGAGTCTTCCCTTTGAGGTTTGTTATCTCGCAGTGGACCTTGGTCTCCTAGGACAAAGGGTTGTCTTGTCGCTATCTACATTATGAAAGCACAGGCTCAACGGCCCGTTCTTATGACTTTATTGAACTCGAGAACTGTACCACTTTGGCGTCTTTCTGGACCAGGCTGTGCCCCCGGCCTTGAACACGATGGTTCTTGCAAACCGCCTGCTTATCGATTGCACTCGCTGCTGCTTTTGATTTAGGATTGGTGATTTTCGCTTGCTCGTTGAGTGAGAGTATGAGTGGTATTTCGGAGCCTTTTCTTTCGAGGTTCTGCGGCCTCAAAACATGGAAATGCAACATACCCACATACTACCCGTACTGGCTCATGGCTCAAACAGGAGGATCAAGGCGCCATTCGCCGTTCTCTGAATGGCAGCATGAGGTTGAGATGGTCGGGCCGAGAAGTCCTAATTGGTCCAAGTGCAACCTCTCGAGGACTCTGGAATACTTCCCCATCTTCAAGTGATCATGTGGCCCAGTCCGCTGTTAAGGGTACATACACTAAGCCTCGATATCCATACTATCAATCACAATGCAGGCGAGTTACGATGTCAGGACTCTTCTTGTATCCTCGGTGCGATTGACTTTAAGTGCTTACAAGACCATGGTGATCTCCGAGGAATTGTGGCTGAATTATACCAGGGATTCTGACAGTATAGCTTCCAGGGAAATGCAACACCTGAAATCACAGTAATTCATGTTGGGACCCCGACTATGTGGAGCAGCTGCGATTCCGATCCTTTCGAATCTCGTCCGTCGACTGGAGAACCTGATTATCTCTCCTGGGCCCATCGAAAATCTCTCAACGCGATGTCCTGTGAGTGGAAATACAAAATTGGAGCACGGTACTCGCGTTTCACACGTTGTTGACAGGTGGACAATTTCGTCTTCAACCGCAGACAAACACAACTGGATTCGCGACCAATGTCGAGATCGCACTCAGCTATGAGCGCTCAAACTGGTCTTTCGGGCCAATCGCAGAGGACTCGTTCTACGCCGTGCCGGGAAACTTCACCTCTGGCACTCCTGGAGACCTGGAGCGCTCCTCAAGGTCGAGCCTCTGACGCACACCACACTTTACACCCTCACACCAAACCTGGCCCTATGTCGCATACTATACACAACAGAGACTCACAACAAGACGGTAGTTCCAGCATGAGCATACATACTATTGCCGGCTCTTCTCACCCAGCCTCCAGCCTGGTTCAGGCAAGGCGAGGGCAGTCGTATTCGCCCATCTTGCTCAGAGGAGTTTGGCGACTGCCCGCCGTCGCACACCCAGATAGTGAACGGGAGTGTTTGCTCGTCAAAGGGGACAACCCACGTGCAGCCGCTGTTCGCTACGCAGACTAGTCAGGTTGGATAAGAGACAGGTTCGACAATGTGCCAACAAACAGCGGTGGCAGGTGCCGGGAGTCTGTGAGGGATCCTTTCTTGACGATCGATCACTACCAGGCGGAGACGAAGTGGTTCCTGCAGCTTGTCATGGATGCTGACCAGACAGCTTAGTGTCTGTAATCTATACCAAGGGCAGGTATTGTGCCATGAAGGCCCTCACTGCGCGTCGTCGATGAGCTGTTAGGATACCGAGACGGCATTTTTCTTGTAGCCACGGCAAACGGGACACCATTGCTCACTGTTCGGAAGCGCCACATCGTGATTGAGTGCTTTAATTAAATCAAGGCCAAAGGCAGGAGGTATCATCCGCGCTCCGTACGTCCTTATCAGCCATCTCTAGGTACCTATTTACTTGATCATCGCCAGCATCCCCCGTAATTATACTACACCAGCAAAATTGCTAACGATATTGTACATGACGGGCCAATTAATCGCCGCGCAAGATCCATCCCGTCTGTCCCGGCCCTTGAGCAGGCTTACCATAGCCGCAAAACTCGAATTCTGGGAACGGAAATGCCCGTCAAACGCTAAGTAATATCAACAAAGCAGCTCACGCCAAACCCAGCCACTTCAACGCCTTCCGACTGTTGCCCTTCCTCATCTCATTTTCTCGCATGTACAGCGGCATCAGCCGCTTCTCCTCGTCGTCGTAAAACTCGCCATCATCCACAACACTCACAGCGTACATACTAGCCCCGTCGTCGTGGCCTCCTTCGTTACCCGGCCTCCCCTTTCTCCACCGGGTCAGCGACCGCGGCCCGCGGGACCTCGAGCTGGCGGCAGAGGGGGCCGGCGAGGGAGACCGCGGGGCCGGCGGCGGCGGGAAGGGGAAGAAGTACGGTGCAGCGGCGGCGGCGGCGGGCCCTGGGGCAGTGACGACCCGCGGGGTGCTTCTACCGGAGCCGCCGTCGCCGTCGTTGGTGTAAGGGGGCGAGACGGGCGGGTTCGCGGGCGGGCCGAAGGCGGCGGTGTGCGTGTATGCCGGCGACCCGTCGGGGCCCAGTAGGGTGAATTTGCTCGTCGGCGCCGGCAGGCCCAGCCCGCTGGTGGCGGAGCTTTTGGTGGACTTGGCCGGAGTGGTGCTCGTCTCGGGCAGGTAGAAGGGGTCGATCTCGGTAAGGTCCTTGAGGATGGTCGTGATGAAAACCGAAATCTCCGACCCCGTGGCCGAGCTAGTAAGGAGGTAGTTGGCCTCAGAGAAGGAGTACTTCCTCTGCTGTGCTAACGATGCCTTTGTTTTCTCATCAGGGAACGGTGAGCCCGGGAGGTTGATGGAGTCCAGACCGTTGGCGTCTGAGTTGTTAAATGGCGTGGCGGGGTGAGAGCTGTGCCTGCTCGAGATTGGAGATGAGATGCCAGATGGGCAAGGGGAGGTCGCCTCAGAATCGATAATGCCGGCGACCTTAAAGACCTCCGTGCCAACTAGTTTCTGGAGGGCTAATACGGTTGCCAGATGCTCAGCTGGGTATTCAAGGAGGAGGAAGCTGGTGCCGTAATTGGATGCGAGGTAAGTCTCCAGATGAGGGAGGATGAGACAGGCCAGCAGGTGCGGATCGTCGTAACAGTCAATTAGCATTTGGCCAGCCTGTGTCTGGGCAGCAAGGAACTGCGTTGCGACGGCCACCAGATATCTGCAACCACATCAGCACGAGTCTCAAAAAAGATTCATCGCAAGTAGTGTACCTCAGATCCAACCGCCCACTTCGGGACATCCCTCTTGACTTTGCGCCTAGCTTTTCAACCTGGCCTGTGAGATTGGACAGGAACTCCCTCTTCACCCCATTCTGACGCCCTATCGCCAGAATCATATCTGGCGAATTCTCTTCACGGCCATCAACGCATGTCTCTTTGTATCCGAAAATTGGCCGCCACAGGCTGCCAATGTCGCGAGACACCGGAAAGTTGAGTTGGCCAGAGCAGTCATCGTCAGCCGGAGGGAAATACCCCCCTAACAAGGACCTGAGCGCGTTCTGCGTTGCGACTTCGTTCGGTCGTCCTGCTTTCGAAAACTCGTGGAACCTGGACTCCCTCTCCCTTTGCACAGACGGAGATACCAGAGGTGTATTGGGCGGCTGCGACGAATCCGGTGGCACACTCGCTGGGGGAGGAGGGCTCGGGGGTTGAAGTGCAAGGATCGATGCTCGCACATCGCATCCCCGCGCCGCAAACGGGTCGTACTCTCTTGTTTCTTCGGCTCCTGGATGCTCGATCACTGGGGATAATCCTGCGTCTACCTCGCCTTCCAGGTCAAACAAATCTGCCGTCCTGGGGGTCGACGGGCAAGAATCCGTCGGCGCGGTCTGTAATGAAGCTGGGAATGGTACGGCAGGAAATGCCCCAGCCTTGAAGTACTGGACCACCATGCCGAGGACCGCATCATTTGTCTCTCCCGTGACGTGAATCACAAGGTCCTCGACGACTGGCAGGACAGGCTGAAATGGCTCGTCCAGCTCGTGTTTCTCTTCCGGAGAGTCTGCCGCATCCGTCCCCCGGTGGACATAAGAGTCTTTCGCATGTTTTGGTACCTGCCTCACAAATGTGGGAGATCTGCGGATAGTCGTCGTGTTGGCTTTGACAAACCGAGCCTGGGGCAGGTGAAGGAGAGTGTTGGCTCGACAGGGCTTGTCGATGATGGACAAGTGCCGACTTTTGGCTTCCGGATTGTCGACGAGCGATTTTACCTGCTCCGCTACCGACGGTATGTTGAAATCGGTACGACGGGACCGTGTCTGCTCCAATTCCAGATCGTCTAGTGATCGGGTCTGTCTCAATGTCGCGTGTGTTTTCGACGCCCGCATCTGCACCACCCGCGCCTCGCCATAAACAACGCCATCAGGACTCGGAGGTGGCGAAAGCAAGGCATCCGATCTTCGTATCGAAGATCTTACCTGTGAGGTGCGGTGGTCGCACGACTCAACCGCAGAGCTGGCTGTGTGATCTGGAGTAGAGATGTTGCCTCTGGGGGTATTCGGCCGGGCCGTATGTGCACAAAGCTTTGCGAACTCATCCTCTGCCACACCGTGGTGACTAAGCCCCTCGGCATCGACATCCACGTGGGACTGGGACTCTTCGTGGGGTGGGGATCCAAAAACAAAGAAGGGCGACGGTTCTCCCATACCATCCGAGAATCCATACATGGGCAGGCTCAGACTCCGGGGTCTCGCTCTGATGTAACAATCAATGGACTGCAGGGAATCAGTCTCCTTGTAAAGCAGATCAGCAGCCCTCATTGCCTTGGTAGTCGGATCCTCGGGCTCCTCACTGTCCAACAACAATCCGCCAGAAGTCTGTTCCCTGTCGAGCATCCACAGTGTCGCCTCGTCTGATTGTTTGTCCTCACGATCCAGGCCCCTAAGTCCCTCCAGAGCGATATCTCTGAACACCAGCTCTGCCTGGTGGACATCTCCCGACGTCTGGTTCTCGCTTATGGCTGTTATGCAGTGTGATACGGCGCCTGCAGTTCCCCCATTGAGGAAAACGAGCCTTTTGTTGTCGGGGCTTGCATGGTTGAGGAATTGTAAAGCGGCATCCTGCCTTCTCTGAGCAGCATCGTGTACTCGCTTGATCAAGGAACGAGCATGGAATGGCCCATCATTGGCCTTCTCTATGTAGCTCTGTAGGCTGGGAAGGACCAGTATTTGAGAAGAAGTCGGCAGCAACCGCAACTGTGTCGAAACAGTGTCGTGCGACCCTTCGAGAGCTATCAAGTTCCCATGGTGGTGGCCTCGGCTTTCCATATCAGCTTCCCCCAAGCCTGACAGTGGTTTGAGTCTTTCTTTGATGCCTCAGTGAGCGATGGGCTGATTTTGGGGGCTTGATGGGGGCTGGAGTCTATACAAGAAGCTGGTGGGATCCGCGCTATGCTTATAACACCGCTGGGCCGCAATGCTCGTGTGAACGACGAAATCAGGATATCAAGAGTGGCGAGTGACGAGTGACGACGAGGTTGAACCAGTCCGTGCCAAACGTGTTCATCTGGAGCGGGCGCAATCATGCAAGTCTAGAAAGTAACAAGGTGAGATTGGTGAATGCAACGTGAAGGAAAGCCGTGTGCGTGTGCGAAGAAGGGTGAAGTTGGTGATCAGGGAATCGGCAAACTCAATCAACGTCCCAGTTGACAACGAGAGCAGCGTAGATGGCTGGACAATGTGGTAGAGAAGACGAAAAGAAGGCGCGAGGAAAGCCGGAAAGTTCACCTGTCCTACCTATTCGTCCCACCCATTCCTTTTTTTCTGACTGGCTCTTGAGCCCGGGCGGCGATCGGGTAGCCACAGCAAGTGCCTCGCGGAGACAAAGATGGGCAGTGGCTTCGCTCGTTCGACTTGAGCAAGATGCGCCAATGACCGTGGCAATGATGCGGAAGCGCTCTCCCCTTGCCGCCACCATGTTGGTCTATAATGATATGGCTCGAGCTTTAACGACAAACGGTCCAGGCCAGGCCCGCGACGGCTCCTTGGACGGCTTAGAGACGACACCGCTCTCACCGACAGCCAATGAGCAAAAGACAGGCGAAGCCTGAGCGCTCGTGAGGCACAGGAAGAGCAGCATGCAGGTCACAGCTCAACATCCGAGCGCTGAGTTGGTAGAGGTTGTCAGGCGTCGGTCAGATCGATCTAAAGACGCGAGATGCACTGGCGCTTGCTTGGGTGGTCCGAGATTTGACCTTGCCGGAAGTCGTCTAGCAAGGTACCAGCGCCAGCTGCCTAGGCATTCCGACGAACACCTGGTGGGAATTGGTTCATAAGCCGCCAGGGTCGCTGGGATGAAAGCGCCTCAGAACGAGGGGCGGACCGGATGGCCAAAACTCACATGTCGGATGGGCCAACGGCACCCGCAGCTCTCGTGACGCACGACATTAGCTCGCTGGTTCTGCCGCACTCGCATTCCCGCGAGATTTTGGCCACTCTTACGAAGCGTCGGATGCGTGATCATCGATAGTTTTTTACCTAGCCGCTTAGTAGCCCATTGCCTGTGAACTAGCTCATCTCCTGTCCGAGACGCAAGTGTCGGGCGGGGCACCCTCTTCTGGAGATCTCCCTGCATTATCCTCCCACTGTCAGCCCAACATCCTGTGGGATGCTCGCCCGTGGCATCACAGCCTCTGGGAAGACGTCCTCTTGCAACCTCGTCTCTCAAATAGTATGGACAACTCCCGGATATCGTATTTCTCTCTGATGTCGTACGGGTGGGTCTACTTGGCGAAGGCAGAGGACGAGAGGACGTGTGGTCATGACGAAATGTGACCATTGTGGAGCGCCGAGGTGAGGTGTGAGAGAGAATATGCAGCTCAGGTCGCACACGGAGAGTTAAAGTATTAGGTTTATCATGTCTGATGAGTGGCGAGCCGTAATTACCGTCGGCCAATGGCAGGGTATCTTGACCCGAAGGCTGATGGAGCACTCATGTTCACACAGGAGACTGGTTCGATCTTACACTGCATTGGCGCGTAACGAGTGTACTGCAAGCATTGTTTCAAACGGACATGAGTTTGCGAGCTGAGAGACTGCTCGTGGCCCTGTTTGTGCACGGCATGCTGATGAACCGAGCGCCACGAGGATCTGCGTGGGGATCTCCCACATGCCCGCATGATTGATTGGAGAGACCTGACACTGCGGACGGGTGCCCCAGGTCGTAAATTGTTGATCCCGACATTAGACAGTCTCGCGTGTGAGAGTGTAGTGTACTGCCCTCCTCCGAGGGACTCACAACATCGGGTACACGGATATGCAGAATTTTGGCTTCAGTTCTTGCCCGTCATTCTCATCTATCCCTCGTGTTCGTGAAGTTGTAGGAAGGATGTGTATGCGAGGATCTGAACCCCTGCGCTCTCCTGCATTTATCGCCGGTCGCTGTCCTGTACCTGTGAGACATTCGTCCGTTTCGCGCTGGCTAGAATCCGCCATTCAAGGTCGGTGATAAATGTCTGCGCGTTCATCAATGCATTGATACCTCCAGTCCCGTGCGGTGCCCGGTTGCGTCTATTGTGAACGCATGCGACAGGGGCCTACCCTCTTTCCTGGATTTTGACCGATCAAGTTGACGAGGCCAGTCTGGTCTCATAAGGGCCTGTTGAGAGCGGCAGATGACCTACCGGAAGGCCATCTTTGGGGTATTACTGTTGCACGCGAGGAGCCGACGCATAGTCGCTCCCCATGCCTTGAGACCTCGGGTAGTCCTGTGGACATGAGTGCTGTACCATTTTCGAGATACGACGAGCGCTCTAAAGTGCAATCGATGGTTGATGGCTTGCATGAACCTGGAAAGGGGGGCGGGGTTGGGCTGGAAAGCCGCCTGAACACAGCGCTTTGCCCAAGTCCAAGTGTTGCGCGTTGTACTGCGGGTATTAGATCGTCTGGTAAACATCCCAATCCACAGCAAAGGAGTTGCGAAGAGCCGATCTGATCCCGCTGACAAGCTGTCCAGAGTTTCTGGTATCTAATCATCGTCCAAGAGCTCTGCCAGCTCCGCTTCTTCTTCGGCGGTGAGAAGTTTCTCAGGCTCCTCCTTCGACTCATCGTCTCCTGCCTTGATGCCAGCCGTACGCTGTTCCGCCACTGCAGCATCGATGCCAGCCTTGTCAAGAAGCCAAGTGCGGACGGTACCATCGATGCTGACACTGACCAGTCTCTTCTCTTGACCATGACCGCCATCGAGAAGGACGAGATCCGTCACCTCATCGTAATGGCCCTCCAGAGAGCAATAGAGCCTCCCAGATGCCCTGTCCCATATCTTGAGGTCTTCGTCCCTGCCCGCGGTGACCACCCATTGGTCCGTGACAGCCACAGCACGAACGTGGTCGCCATGCTCGAAGCTGTCTTCTTCGTTAAAGCCCCTGCCGCGCGACAAGCACTTGGAAGAGCCATCCGCGCTTGCCGTCCACAGATCTGCTTCGTCGCCTGAAAGGTCGAAGAGCACTTTGTAGACACCAGTCTCATGCACCTTTATCGATCTCCTTTCAACGTTTGGAGACCCAGGCTCTGCATCAACAAGCTGCTCCCACCCGTCCAGCCGGACTTTCCACCTCCGCACAAATGGGTCGCTGCCCGCGCTGACAACCACAACCTCGTCCTCGGAGCTCAAGACAGGATCCACGGCGATCGACTGCACGGCGAGCATGGCCGTCACCGAGTCCTGCAGGACGTGCAGGCGGACTCCCGTGGCCATGTCCCACACCATGATCTTCTTGTCGGCACCACCGCTGATGAGCACATCCTTCCCGCCAATTTTGGTGCACGTGACAGCCTTGACGAAGTCAGAATGCCCCACGAATTTGCGTCCAGGCTGGCGGGTGTCAATGTCCCACGACCACACGTTCGTATCCCAGGAGCCGGCGAGCAGTGTCTTTTGCTGGGGCCCGCCCACCGCAACGCAGGTGATGGGTGCGGCTGGGCCGCGGTAGGATACTGGTTTGGAGTCTTGATCATCGACGTCGACGCCTCTAACAGAGCCTGCCGACTCAGCAACGAAGACATGGTTGGCGGGGGAGAGCGGATTCACACAGGCAGCCGCGATTTTTGATTTGAGAACCACAGGTCTGCCGAACTTGTTGCTCGACTTGGCCTCCCGTCTCTCTCGCTGGCTCTGTTGTGCACTATCTTTCGCATCAGAATCTCGTCCCTTTTCCTTTTCGCGTGGTTCTTGCGGATTTTGTGGCCTCGTTCCCGTGGTTTACTCACTCTGACTCAAAAAAGTGTCTCGGCTCCGACGAGTTCATCTTTTGATGCTGATTTGCGCTGCTATCTACAGCGCCCTCGTAGGTGAGCCAAGTGATGCTGCTTGTACTTGGCAATATCTTTACTAGTCTAGATGGTCAAGATGGAAACGTGGGCGAAAGCAATGTGATGGCTTTTTTGTGCCACTGTAGTTGCCTGGGCGGATCCAGTTGCTGATGACAAATGACACCCCAAGCGAGGATGGAGGGCCGAGATGAACGACGTGGTGCCGCGCCGGGGGACAGACAGAAAATCAGGGGAAGATGTTTATGAGATATTTTGACCCTCGATAGGCCAGGAATATGTTGTGGTGGGCAACGCAGTGCAGAAGGGTTTACTGAGGCTCGATTGTGATGTTGTAGCACATGTACAAGCAAAAAGGAGCTTGGCGAAGAGTACCTCGGTACTGCTGTGGGCACCTAGGCTAGATCCTTGTGCAGAGAGGCATGGCACCCCTGTCAACACGACCTTAATTGGGGGTCGCCCACGACGCGTCTCTCGAGGCGCGTTCGAGCCCACGAGCTCTGAATGTTTCCAAGATCCATCGTTGACCACATCACCACGATTCGACAACAGCATACGTCTTCGTGGATCAAATTGCTCTGACCATGGCATCGGCTGCGCAACGGGTTCGACCTCGGCCGGCTCACACACAGGGCACAACCCGCTGTGCATACACGCCAGATGGATCGAAGCTGGTCACTGTCGGGTCCAACAATACAATCCGCATCTACAAGACTGGCTTCGATGGGGAGCCGACCAACATCGACGAGTGCCAGGAGCAGAATGTCAGTGTCGCCGCAAATGACGAATTCTTCATCGTCGGCTCCGAGGACGGCACCGTGAGCCTGTACTCGCTCGAGACCAACACATTCGAACGCTTCCTGACGCGGTGCACCCTCCCCGTGCGTGATGTCGCACTCTCTCCCGACGGGAAGCTGTGTGCTGTCGCCAGCGACGAGCTCACCGTCAAGGTCGTTGGAACCGCCGACAACTCCAGCATATTCCACCTCAAGGAGCACGGAAAGCCGACCAAGCATCTTTCCTTTGACCCGAAGGGCAGCATACTCACACTCTCATGTACCGACGGCATTGTCTACGTCTACTCAATGACATCAGAAGAGCCCGAGCTGATAAGGAAGGTCGACGGCGCCATTGCGTCCTTGGAGACAAATGAGGACGCATCGTCGGCTGTCGCCTGGCACCCGGATGGGAGGGCTTTTGCAGTTCCGACGCCAATCCGAGACATCCAGGTCGTCTCCAAGGACGACTGGGAGCATCAGCGATCTTTCAGAAACGGCCATGAAGGCGACATTACGGCCATTGCCTGGTCACCAAACGGAGCAATGCTCGCAACCGCAGCCAAGGACAAAAAGGTCCTCGTCTGGCAGACAAAGGACCAGACCGTCATCGGGAGATACGAGTATCCGAATGTCATAGACATAGCATGGCATCCAACGAATAACCTGCTGTCCCTTACCACCACCGACGGCGAGGTTTATATCTGTCCTGACTTCATCTCGAACCAATTCTCCATCCTCCTGAAGCTGTCGAGGCAGCCAGCGCCTTTCATCCATGACCCCCGGCACGAAACGGCCGCCAACGGCCGCCGGCCGCAGGTGAACGGCAAGAAGACTCGCCCGGATGACGCCCGGACGGACTTGACGGACGACCTTGACTCGTTGCTTGACGATGGTTTCGGGGAGGACGACGACAACTTCGTCATTGATGACGACGGCGCTGGATACACTCTTAGCCGCAAGAGACCGGCCGATGACGATGACATCTTCGGGGATTATCCAAATAAGCGAGCCAATGTCCTCCAGCCACGGTGCCACGAGCCGTTCCAACCAGGCGCAACCCCCTGGCGTGGGAAACGAAAGTACCTGTGTCTGAATCTGATCGGTTTCGTCTGGACCGTCGACCAGGACACGCACCACACAGTGACGGTGGAGTTCTACGACCATGAATTCCACCGTGACTTCCATTTTACAGATACGTTTCTGTACGACAAAGCCTGCCTCAGTGAGCACGGCACACTATTTGCGTGCCCTCCGAGAGAGGATGCACCAGCGTCGATCTTCTATCGGCCGCATGAAACATGGACGCAGCGTTATGACTGGAGGACAGAGCTCCCAAAGGGTGAGGCCGTGTTGGCCATGTCGTTGGGTGATTCCTTCATAACGGTGACAACGTCGGCGAATTACGTCCGTGTCTACACATTGTTCGGAATTCCCTACCGCGTCTACCGGCCCAAGAGCACCCCGATGGTGACGTGCGCCAGCTGGCGGGATTATGTCCTCACGATAGGTAACGGACCTTGTGGCGCCGATGGGAGGACCAGGCTACTCTACTCGATCGAGAACATCAAGCGGGATGAGATCTGTCAGAATGAAGACACGGTTGCTCTGCCAGAAGGGGCCACCGTCAAAAGCGTCTTCTTCTCCGACAATGGCGTAAGTTTCTGTGTTGACTCACAGTCCCAGAGTGCATGGAATTGCTGACAGTACTTAAAGGACCCGTGCATCTACGACTCTACCGGCACTCTCTTGACACTATTGCACTGGCGCCAACCTTCGAGAGCATCCTGGATCCCTCTCTTGGACACCAAGCTCCTTCCCCGCCTGGCCTCGGGCCGCAAGAATGAGAGCTACTTTCCCATCGCGGTGGCGGACAACAAGTTCCACTGTATCATCCTCAAGGGCGGGGACCAGTACCCCTACTTCCCACGGCCCCTCCTCTCCGAGTTCGACTTCTCGGTCCCGCTCACCTCGGCACCGCCCAAGACCAGGGCGAGGTCCGGCGACGGCGGCGAGGGCACGGGCGACGAGGACGAGGACGCGTTCAAGGCGGACGGCGACGAGTCCTCCGAGTCCCGCAGGCTCGAGCAGCAGTTCATGCTGCGCGGGATCCAGGCGGCCCAGGTGCAGGACCTGGTCGAGTCGACGTCGGGCGGCCACTCGCAGCGCGCGGCGCTGGCGCGGCTCGAGATCGAGATCGACAAGGCGCTGCTGCAGCTGCTGGCGATCGAGTGCCGCGAGGGCGAGGAGCGCGGCATGCGCGCGCTGGAGATGGTGGAGCTCATGCGGGACCGGACGGGCAGGATGGTCGAGGCTGCGGGCAAGGTGGCCGAGAGGTACGGGAGGACGATTCTGGGCGAAAAGATCAGGGAGCTCGGCGACAGGAGGGCTAATGGGATGGACTACGAGGACCTGTAGGCGTAAACTGGTTGACATGATTGGACTATCACATTGCATGGCACAGAAATTGACGGGACGCCGGGCCTGTGCATTGTTTACCCGGACTTCACCCTGTTGTACGCACGGTTTGCGCGCATGTTCTTTACAGCGGCGGTTTTACTTTTCGTCCTGATGCAATTCATACCCAACACACGCACTCTGGCATATGGACCGGACCACCTGGGTTTAAGAAGGCTGGCAGCTCGGACGAGAGCCAGGCGTGTCTATTGCCAACCTCACGCAGAGTCTCTCAGTGCGCGCCTCCCCAGGGGGGAACAGACCAAAGCAGGTAAAGAGTCAGATGAAACTCGTCGTGGGGGACGGTTCTCGCGGTGGACGCCGTCAAAACTCCCAACCTCCAGGCTGCAGCAGCTGGGAGCCTACACCTCACCATCAAACTTAATCCGTGGGCGACCAGCTGACGGCACTCAAGCAGGAGATGGTGGTTGTAGATTACTCTTGGCACCATGTGGAATGGCCCTCGGCCGGGTAAGGGGCCCTGGCATGACAAGAGGAGCATGCAGGAGGCATCTTGCATTTTAACCGTGAAACCAGATGGGCCGTCTGCTGGCGATCTTGCGCGCTATGACAGCTGCCAGAAACCGTCAGAAAGGGTCGCCGGGCATAATTTAAAGGGAACGGGGGAACGGGCCCGGCGCCTTCGGCGTCGCCCTAGCCCCCTGACGATCGGGGAAGATGTCCGGGGGAGCGAGGATGAATTAGTGTGGGAGGGCCTGGGGTTGACCGGGTCAGCGTGCAGTAGTCTGGCGGCGAAAGAACGAGAGGAAGAAAAAGGAAGGGGATCGTCGTGCATATCATCAGCCACCCTGCCACCCAGCGCGCCATACCAGGACGAGCGATCGCCCGCGCACAAGGAACAGAACAGAAACAAGTTCGTCACGGAACGTTGTAGTTGGAAACCTTCTGGGCGGCCGATTGAGGCGCATCCGACGGGCGGAAGATACCGAACGCGTTATAGGGTAGGAGAATCTGACGTGGTATTCGGCCATGCTGCCCATGGTTATTTTTCGCGCGTTTGAGGCTCCGCCCAATGGGTGGGCAGCGACATGTAAACGCATCGTCTGTGAGCCTTCGAACTGGACTAGATGGCAAGATGCTACGCATAGGCGGGTGCAGCGGGAATACGGAGGCTGCAGTCGCCCCCATAGTGACCGCTCGCGTCGGCCTCGCGCTGTCGTACTGATATTGTGCCCTTCAGTTTTCCCTCGCTTACAGGACGATGCGGTTGGAAAGAGCGGTCACGTTGAACTGAGATAAATAGATTGGAAGTTTCGGGAATGCGAAGAACTGCGTCCAGGATGTGGGCTCTTGCGTGCAAGTGCAGGCGACACACGGGGAAGCATCGCCGCCGGGATAGACCCCGGAGACAGGTCGAACCCGTGGGAGAAGAGAAGCCAGGTTTCGACAGTGACATATGAAACTTTTAGTGGAATATCACCCAGAAGTGCCTCGCTTCTGCCTTTTCAACGGTGTGTCAGGGAGACGATCATCCCGAAACCTCGGCGTCGCACATGTAGAAGGGTGAAATGAACCCCAGCCACAGCGCCAGCGTCTTGGGGCTCGACGCAAGAAGCTCAAACGTGCAGCGATGGCATTGCTGCTGCGACTGCTGGCCTGGGTCTGTGAGAGAGAAGGAAAAAAATTATGTCTGCGGCCCCGGATAGCTTGATCCATCATCCCATGCTGGTCAGAGTCAGCTGGGCCGGGATTACCAAGGCTGCAGGACATCGTACGGGCGCCAAAGTTTAAACACGCAAGATTTTCCAGAATGCCACTCGTTCAATGTAATATCCCGTCGGCCGAGTGAAGGTTGGCGTGGATTCCCTGTTGCCCTTAAGTTGACGGTTGGATGTTGAGAAACGGAGACAGCCAGGGGGGTTCATGGTTTCATGGGAGGACTGGATACAGAACACAGGGCGGGCAGGCTAGTTCTCCTTCAGGCCAGCAGAAACACCAAGCTTCCTGATTGGGACTGGAAGCTCTGGGTTGTCAGGCTTGTCCGGGAATGTCAGATCTTGAGCGTGTTGGATTCGTTCGGGCGGGTTAGTTCCCGGGCGGAGAAGCTGACCAACTGCCACCTGGCAAGTGACCGAGCTTCGCCCGTGCGGCGGCCTGCCCCGGTGGGTTCGTCAGGGTGGGATCATGGCCCGGGCTTCGAGATTCCAGGCCGTGCTGGGTGGCGGTCCCTTAGTGGCAAGATGAGATGATGACGATAGGTATGGGTAGCCGGATGAATGTATTTGTACAGACGGACAATCGAGGCATTACGAATGCGACAGTAGCAGGTCGGGGGTCGGCCGGCTCGTGACACCTACCGCATCCTTCGGTGCTTGCAGTTTGAGGATGCTTTGGGCGGGCCGATAGCGACGTTGATGCTTCCACCCGTGTTTCCTGCAAGTCATTTTGACACAGCGTCGCAGATGAAGCGAGGCGCAGATTACGACGAATCGTATCTTGGGGTGCGTCCGGTGGTGGACAATCTGAAGTTGTCAGGCCCGAAGTGCATCAAGAGGGTGCGCGACTGGGCAATCCTCTGCCTATAGTCCGCGGGTGGACAGGCAACGGTGAGGGTGCTCAATGCCGAGTGCTCAATAGTCAACAAACGAGAACTGCTGGCCCCGTCGAGATCATCCCGTCACGGCGGGGTTGGAGACGGAGGGTTTGACACGGTTGCGAAGCAGCAAGTGCATGAAGAGCTGCGAGATCGCTCAAATCGCATCTCGTGCAGATGTTGAGGCGTGAGTGGTTCGTCTGGTTCGTCTGGTTGGCCTGGTCCATCCAACCCATCTCATCTACCGGGCCCATCTTGCACGGTCTGGGAGAGTACGTGTTGAAGGCCGCCCATGGCCCTCGTGTGCACGAGACTTCGCAGACAGAAAGACGGTCCGTGCCATTTCCGAGTGTCCGTGTTGGGGTGGATTGGTTGGAATGGTGGTAGCTGGCGTTCTAGCGTTCTAGCGTTCTGGCGTTCTGGCGTTGTTTGGTGTTCTGCTTCTTTGTCCCTGCGCAGCTTCTGGAAGGCCAGAACCCCAAGTTTCCAGATGTTCGGTTGGGGGCTTGCAGGTGGGTTTGACGATCAGCTTGCAACCCCTGCGCCGCCCTGCGCCGCCCTGCCCTCAGGCCGCCCGGTCCCCACGGGCTGGATACTTGGTTTGGCGGACGGTTGGACGGTTGGACGGTTGGCTGGCCTGGGGCTGGTGGGTTGTGTGGGTGGATGGGTGGATATGGATGGGTGGATGTGGATGCAAGGCTCATGGTCGGCCGGGTCAGAAATGGGGGGCCCAGCCCCAGAGCACCCGCCGTTTCTCACCTCATCAGGCAAAACGCGGGTTCGGATTGGAAACGTGCGTGGATGTCAATGAGGACGAAAGAGAGGGGCCACCACCGGCACGGCAGATGTGCACCGCATGCTGTGCTGCAGTCTAGACTGCAAGAGCACCTACTACCTACCAGGTAGGTAGATATGTAGTACACGGAGAGGTTGGACAGATCTTTATTAGCATCGATATGGGGTTTTTGGACTCCGCCTATGTACGTTACGGTGCTACAAGCTTGTAGTCTATCTACCTGGGTACCCCCAGCCCTGCCACTGCAGCCTGCCAGCCTGCCCTGCCAGCCTGCCGGCCTGCCGCACAAAGTACCTGCGAGCGTCGTGTCATGAAGCGGTGAGCCCAGGTACCCTCCCTCCCTCCCTCCTCCGTACCCCAAGCTCCACACTGATATCGCACTAGCAGCCTCTTCAAAGTTCAGAGTCGTGCTCGGGGCTTTTGACCACCATCCAACCCAGCCCGGGGTGGAGAGCCGACTCTGCAAGTCTGCACTTGGGATGCTCTCCTCCTGCATGTGCCCACTGCCATTGCCCGCTGCCCATGTGGTGCATGCCTTTACCCCCCCGGCCTACCCCCCGGCCTACCCCCCCTGCCTTTACCCCCCTCCACCATCCATCCTTCCGGCTTGCTTCCTGGCGCCCCCCCCCTAATAACCTCGAGCGGGCCTGCTCTAAATTGTCCAGCTCCTTTTCGACGACCTAATCTCAAGCTCGCCCTCCAATTGCCTGCCATGCACTCGACAACACGACCGCACTAAGTACACCAAGTCCACCAGCGCGATAGCCATAGCCAAGGTCCCTCCTTCAGCCTTCAGCCTTCAGCCTTCTTCAGCCTTCCGCCGCCCTCGCCGTCACCCTCGATTCTCGACTCATATTGACTGCTCATATACTCCCAGTCACGACTACGCCTGGGTTGGGCCGCCGTCCCGCCCTCCAGAAGTATCCATCTGCAGCTGCTCTCTTCCACCTGCCCACCCACGTGCCTGTGGGCTTAAGACGGCGACCACGACCACGAGCGCCGTCCCACGCACCTGTCGCGACAGCCCGACGGCTACCGGCAGCTGCTGCGAACCCCGCCGAGAGCCTGCGACGGCCAAGTTCAAAAGGCATGATATCCGCCAGCCCTGCAGTGTTCACCTCAAACCAGCACTCGACCGGGGTCCAATTGATCCATACGCACCCGATTGTGCTCGACACTCGGCCACACGCAGCATCTACCGGCGCATACTTGTGAAGCCCAGCCGAGCCTGCCACTTACCCATTGGCTCGCTGCTTCAAACGGCTCCCGGGATCAAGCTTCTTCAAAGTTTAACGGGAGGCCGCAGCAAGGACGTCTTTCTGCCAGACAAAGAGGGGCCGCTTCAACGGGCCTTGACCTGAACCAACACAACACCCACACCTACAGAGGCCCATATGAGAAGCTATGCGGTGTGTTTGAGCACTGTCCTTTCCAGAGCCCACCTCCCTCTCTTCCCAGCTTCCACGCCCGGGTCTTGTGTGCTCCAGGAGAACCACACACCCCCCCCCCAGCAGCATCCTTGGCTCATCCGGTCCACTATATCGCACTGCCGATCGCCGCCCATACTCCCGCTCCCAGCCCGCCGTGTTGGACCAAATGCTGACGGTCTTACCTTTTTGCTCGCAGATGGCACAGGTGATGGATAGCCCGCATAGATCGCTCATGGGCGACGGCCATGGCAAAGACGATCCAATGGCTCCGCGAACCGTCCCCATCCTGACCCCACCAACCATCCAGATGTCGGCCCCGGACAGCGAGCCCATGGATGTCACAACTCCCACAAACTCATCTGCGCCTGCCTCTGCGACCAAGAGTCCTGACCGGGAGAGGGATCGAGACACCAATGGCACCCCTGCCCGGTCCGAAGGCCCAGGGCCAAGCGGGTCCATGACAATGCCTGCACCAACGGCAGCGGCGGCAGCGGTCCACGGCCCCAAGATCGTCCAGACAGCTTTTATACACAAGCTATACAAGTGCGCCAACCCGCCAACCCACCGCCTGCCTCGGCTCTCAAGAAAGTCAGCGCTGACCTACTCACAGCATGCTCGAGGACAGCAATATCTCCCATCTCATATCCTGGTCAAATACTGAAGAGAGTTTTGTCATGTCGCCCACCTCGGAATTCTCCAAGGTGCTCGCGTAAGTGTACCTCTGATCCTGATCTCAAGGGATCCACCCACACTGACGTGAAGATTGTTAGGCAATACTTCAAACACACCAACATTTCATCATTCGTCCGCCAGCTTAACATGTATGGCTTTCACAAGGGTAGGTTGGCTCTCGCGAGGAGGTGCGCTATCACATCTAATTCATTGGACGCTAGTGAGCGACGTGTTCCACAACGGCAGCCCCGAGCACCCCTTGTGGGAGTTCAAGCACGGCAACAACAGCTTCAAGCGGGGAGACTTGGTCGGACTGCGAGAGATCAAACGGCGCGCTTCTCGCCACGCCCTCGTCACCCAAAGGGCACCTCCATCACAGCCTGGCACCCCGGCGGAGCCAATGCAGCCCATACAAGACGGCGGTGGTGACCCGAGGCTCTTCAACATCGAGCGCAGTGTCCAGGAGCTTTACGCGAGGCTTGACCGTTCCGAGTCAAACGCGCATTACATGCAGGTCAAACAACAGGCACTTCTGGATTCCGTCAACCGGCTCTTGTCCTTTAACCAAGAACAGTCGCGGATCCTGATGAACTTGGTGTCACCCGAAAACCCCATTCACAGAGATGGTGAGCTCTCCCGGTTGTTGTCTAATTGGGAGGCGAAGCTGACACTGCCCAAGCCCTTGCATTACGGGGAGACATACAGCGTCAGGTTGAGATCATTCGTGGCCTGGAAGACCCTCACGAAGCACCGTACTCGGCCAGCCGTGCTTACCTCGGCAGTGTGGAGAACGCGCCGGTCTCGCCCCGGCAGTTGCCTCAGGACGACCAGCGAAGGTCTAGTCTCGCTCCACCAGGCCAGACTCGTGCGCCGTACGACTACCGCCCATCAGTGCCCTCCAACCTTTCTATTTCCACCCGCCGCCCTTGTGGCTCAATTGGCGGCGGCACGCTGAACCAGGTTTCCACCCCGCCGGCGCAGTCGCCGTCTACCCTGAGGCCACAGGCCCCTCCGCCCCCTCCTGCGGCACCTCACCCACTGGCCGCTATAGAGCATCCGGGCAGTCTCGCGCGGCGTCATACCTCAGCAGATATACGCGCTCATGGATGGCAGCCTCAGCCGCCCCCTTTCTCTTCCGGACCACCTTCAAGCCACCTCCCGTCCTCGCCTAGCCATCTTGGCCCACCTGATGACCGTCGTGAATCCTTCTCCCAGTACCCCTTCCCAGCAACTCACCAGTCCCACTCGAGACCGTCCAGCCCGCCGCCACCACAGCCCAACTTCCCGAACGGAGACGGTTTTGAGAAGCTGAGGAATTGGGAGTGGGGCGCGGCGACGCAGAGCCGGAGGAGCATATTTCACGACAGCTCAGCCCCACCGACCCGGCGCGGGAGCATGGCGCACATTTTGAACAACGATGACGGCGATGACCTTCGGGGAGACGACGATCGAAAGAGAAAACGACTGGCCTAATGCTCTCTGGGGGGGGGGGGCACTGGTGAACACTTGTCACCCGATGATGAGTCTTACACCCTAATTGGATTTGATATGCACGGGGGGCTTTGCCTGGGAGGCAGTAGAAGACTGTCTGTGTGCAATCGGTGCGGCTACGTGCTTCCTTTGCTACAATCGGCGTTTGAATACTCTCGGAGCTCTGACTGTTTGAGGTCTTGTGCTGGCCTGAGGGTCGCTCACTTCCTGCATGCTGGAAACGGGTGGAAAGGATAATTTCTGCAATTCTTGGGCTACGCACGCATCTACCGCAGCATATGTGACAACAGACTTGGAATAGCTGGGATGGCGTTTTGGGAGTCGGGACTGCTTGGAAACTGGCTGCGCGAATACTGTACCTAATGACCGCGGAGCTGGACATAGGCTTGGGTGGCACGGTGACGCAGGCGGGGCCAGAGAGAGAGAAAGAGAGAGAGACGGCAGCGTCGCCCGCTCTCTGTAGGCCGTCTGTCTGACTGCTTCGTGTTGCGCCTGCAACGGAGAAAAGCAATCTAACTAGTAATCGTATTGTGTGATAATAGTATTATCAGGGGTAGCGTTACCAGTACCGGTGGTTGTCGGGTGAGCCTCTGTGTCAGGGGACAGAGATGAAACTGACCCGCGCCGTAGCAGGGAGCCACGACCTGAGTGAGGAGGGCTCTCTGGGCACAGCGCAATGATATCTATCTCGCGTTGTCCACCAATGCGTGTTGGTTGGTTCTGGAGCAATCCCGGCCCAGGCCGTATCGCGATGCCTTGACGGCCAGCCTTGTTCCAACATGTTGTAACCAACATTTCCCGAGGTTGCCTCCCGGTCTTCTCTCTTTTTGTCCCCGTTTGAACACCAAAAAAAAAAAAAAAAAAGGGCTGAAGCCTTGCGGCCCAGCGCACACATACATACAGGCCCGCATGGCTCCGCGTCCGGTGCACGCAGGCACACAAGTTCGAGCTCCTCGTGTTGAGCGTGGCCATGGAGTCTCCTAGGCAAGCTGGATACCTGTTGCGGTTTGGGGGGGGAGGGGGGCGCTGGTAAGCCGACGTCCCAGGGACTTGCCGAATGCAAGAGACTGCGCGGCTGCGATGCCACAAATTCAACAACTCCATAGAACTATCCATTTACTTCGGCGGGGAGCACGGCCCCGCGGTGACTCCTGACCCCTATTCTAGAGAACCTTCATGGGGACGGTGCCTGGCCCGTGACCCGTGCCCTGTTGAGTGTGGGAATGCGATACAGGCCATCTTCAACAACTTGTTCTGGAATGCCCAATCGCATTGAAGGTTGCTATGATCCTATTCTCGAAGACCAGGTCGTAAAAGCACTCGTAGAAACAGGTAGAAGGACGCATTAGAAAGAAGAAAACGGACAAGAAAGTCACGACAGACAAACAACAACAAACTCCAGCTGTGGTGTATGTATTATGTGTGATGATTTCGCCACTCGGACCGGAGCTCATCCTCCCCATGATCCAGCCCGCCCAAGGATGACATGACATGGCAGCACGCCTTAGGGGCTACCTTGTTTCGCCGCCCGCTCAAGGCGCCTTGTGCTGCGTTGCAGAGGGAGCCCGGGCGGCAGGGCAGGGCCCCAGGTGCCAGCCATCACTTCAATCTATGCGCAGAAACAGCAGCGGGAAAACCACGAAACGAGGCAAAAAGGTCGCAATCCGGATCCCAAATGACGGCCAACCCACACTCCTGACTACCCTGCACGTCTCGCGTATATCCCACATCTCGTGACGGTCGTGAGTGTTTGGACTCCCAAAAACAGAGCTTTGGCGATGGTCGCGGTACTTATACAAAGTTGTCGAGACGGGAGGCGCGGGCGCTTAGCAGCAGCTGTTGCTAGAGCCGGGCGATACGCCGTGGCCGGGGCCGACCTGGACGTTTGGCTTGGTGTTGTTGGTGGCTGTGGTGCCCATGCGCTCCTTGATCTGCCGGGCCATGGTCAGGAAAGCCTGCTCGACGTTGCTGGCGTTCTTGGCCGAGGTCTCGAGGAAGGGGATGCCCAGGCTGTCGGCGAACTCCTATTTTGTAGTTAGTAAAGTGGGTCCCGGTCCCGGGGGCGGTCTCGATTAGATAGCAGTGCCAGCATGTGATGATGTGTGCTCAGCGCTGCAACAGTCGCGGCTCGACGGAGGGATCTTCGCACCTTGGCAACTGTGTAGTCCACGACCTTCTTGTCCGCCATATCGCTCTTGTTGCCGACGAGGAGCTTGTTGACGCCCTCGGTGGCGTATCTATCGATCTCCTGTAGCCACTGCTTCACGTTGTTGAATGAATCCATGTCGGTGACATCGTAGACGACGCAGATGCCGTGGGCACCTCGGTAGTAGGAGGAAGTGATGGTCCTGAAACGCTCTTGCCCTGCGGTGTCCCACTACATGACGACGAATCCTGGTTAGCTGTGGTGTCTACGGGCCCTCGGGCGGGGGCGGTGGTTGGGGCTGGGCAAAGGCTGGCTCACAATCTGCAACTTGACCGTCTTGCCATCGAGCTCGATCGTTCGGATTTTCTGATGGAGCGTCAGCGTGATCGGTCTTGGACGGGGTGATGTTCAGAGCCTACGAAGTCGACACCGATTGTGGAGATATAGGACTCGGTGTAAGTGTCGTCGGCGAATCGCAGGAGCAAGCAGGACTTTCCGACACCGGAGTCTCCGATGAGGAGCAACTTGAAGAGGTAGTCGTATCTGTTTCCTGTCAGTAGGGCCTTTCACGATGGTCAAGGCGGTCCGGTCCGATTCCTGTTGAGGGTTGCGGGACGGCGGCAGGGCAGAGAGGCTCTGGGGAGTCGGTCAGCACAGGAGGACGTCAGCGAGTGGAGGTTGTCGGCAGGAGAACATACCACTCGGGATTCATGATGGCTGTATTGTGGAGCACTGGGGGAACTGTGTGATTCGGAGTATGCACTGAGGGCAGGTATGGAGGAGTGAGGACTGCAACGATAAGGGGAGGGCAGAGGGTGATGGATTGATGGAGGAGGACGTCAGGGTCAGGCAGAGTGGCAGGACAGGACAGGCAGGCTGCATCAGGAACCGCGCAGGTCCGTTGGCTGACTTGACTAAGGTTGTTTGGAGGGGACCAGGACACGCCTGGAGCACGGGCCATGGGCCATACCGCTAGTCCAGTCCACGTGATGATGTACGTACCGGCCATTCTACCATAACTGTTACTTTGTACAGTTAAGACCAAGTATCTCGCCATAATCTATCTACTCTCGGAGTACATGTCCAACTCGTTTTGCCGCTGCACCACCACCACCACGCTGCTGCTCAAACATTCAGGTACTCACTCATTCACCCAGCGCAAGTGGAAAGCCCAGATCGATGGTGACGACAACCCTCGCGGCCTCAGCCCGACTGTTCCGTCACGGCAAGTCCGCCCATGATATGCGGCATACCGGCATACCAGCATACCTACACAAACAGGCTGAGTCAAGGGGTACAGCTGATGGTCCCTCGTGTCTCACTCACACCACAACCCCTGGGGCTCTTTGACAACTGGACAGACACTTGACATCCTTTGCCACTCCACGTGGGGGCCCAACCTTGCTCGGGCCCTATTGAATGTTGACGTGGATGGCTTGACCGGAATGCAATCCTGACGAGCCAGCGGTGGCACTGCTAGGATTGACCTCCTGGGCAACGGGTGTAGACACTAAGTCTGTATTTTGCAGCTCGGCCTCGAGGAAGCTCGATTTGGATCCCATGGACCTCTCACGGAGTGGCTGGACCTCCCGACCCTGTCCATATGTCTGTCGCAGGTCGTCAAATGGTAAAAGCGTCTGGGTCTCGCAAGTGAAAGACGTCCAGTCTGCACTAAGTCTACTACTGAAAAGCGGTTCAACACGGCGATCTCTTTCAATCAGACGGTGGAGATGCGGGGGCACTCTGGGGTGTGCCCTTGTCCTCTGCCAGGCCGGCCGGGGCGGTTCTAGGCCTGTTAAGAGCAGGCCGGATTTGCAGATGGAGGGTCGTAGTATCCGGACCGCTGGAAGTCGCCTATTACAGTAGACCGCATGGGAGGCTGCATGTCTCCAAAAAGTCCATCTGCATCATCGTCCGAATTTACTCCAAGCTCACCCAAAGCTTCCTTCCTTGCACACCGGCAACCTATGAGTCTGCACCACCACCACCACAACAACAACTCCCAGCAACACCAAGCCTACCAGAACCTCCTCCTCGCCTGCTTCGCCTGCTACGCCTGCTACTATTGTCCTGCTGTCAGTGTTCATGCATGGGCATTAATACCAAATGTCCGCCCCGCGACTCCCGAGGACCGCCTCAGCCCATCCCAGGAATGTCATGACCAGGGCCGCCGCGCGCCGGTCGAGGTCCTTTCTCGCAGGCTTCCTCCCCGCCGCCTCGCCAGCAACACCATCACCAGCTCCAGTGCCCTCGTCCAGCACCTCGAAGTCTTTGACCACACTCCAAGAAGCCAACCCTCGGAACCTGCCCGAAGTATGGTTTAACCCGACCTTCCCAAATGCAAATACCACGCCACCTCTGGGCCCGGGCCCCAACAAACCCCCAGACGATCGTAAAGCAAAGTTAGGCAAAAGTGAGGCCATAACCAACCCATACCCGTGCCCGCGACACCAACTACGGACCTGTAGATGCTGACCAAAGCCTCCCAGCTCTGCGCATCCTGCAAGAACGGCTCCCGAGGCTCCTCCAGTCGCCCCTCCCACAAGAGATCCTCGCGCCCAACATCTCGCTGCACCTGTTCCCCTCAACCCACCCGCACCTTCCCACCGTATCCGGGCGCGTCGCCTACATCGCCGCCTTGTGGACCGCACCTGTGGCCTGGAACCGCGTGCCCATCATCGGCGACGTCGAGCTCGAGATAATGTCAGAGCGCATGGTGAAGGAGCCAGGGACGCGGCAGGGCGCCGTCAGCGAGAAGCTGGTGGTGAGGTGGAGGACGACGGGCAAGGGGATCGGTTGGCGGCTCCCGTTCCGGGAAATGCTACGGCTGGGCGACGAGCAGGCGCCCCGGGAGTTCTGGGGTCTGTTCATCTTCGAATTCGACAACGAGGGCAGGGTGCTTAGTCACACTATCGAGCACGTCCAGTCTGGGGGTGACTGGGACCGGGGCATCGGGGCCAAAGTTGTCGGTTTGACCGACTGGCTCTTCGGAGGCATGCGGGGGAGAGAAGGATGTCCTGCCTTTGAGATACACCAGGAGCAGCGTGGGCAACGGCGCAGATGACAGGAGTGGTGCTCGGGTAGCCAACGACCAGTGGCTGAGGACCCGGGAAGTTGTTCCTTGTATGATTGATACTCCTTCCTACGCCACTCATACCCAATGACACTGTACGAGATAAGTGAAAGAATTAGACTAATCTTGATATCCCCGTACCCTCACATCTCCCAGTGCCCACTACGCGCTGTAGACGATATAACGAAAAAGAAATATAGAAAAACAAGAAGCAGGTATCATTATGCACGCCATCAGATGCCCTCCATTTATGCGTAAATAAATAGCAATGTCAAACCCAGACCGGCCACTCAATGCAACGCCGAATACCTTTAGATATGCTCGGCAACAAAATCGGCGAGGGCGTCCTCCCTCACCATTAGGATCTGCCTATCCCTCATCCTGCTGGTGACAATGCTCGTGCCGTTGATCCACGCCCACCAGATCTTCTGCACGACGTTGTCGGTGGAGCTCGGCAGGCAGCCGATCATGGTGTGCTCCCGCAGGTCGTCGTCGGTGCTGGTGATGAGCAGGCGGCGGGCCCCGGTGAAGGAGTCGAGCACGTGGAAGAGGCAGCCAAAGATCTGCTCGCTCTCGATCTCGCCGAAGCGCAGCTCCTCGAAGGCGCAGGCGACGTGGCGGACGCGCCGCGCGTCGGCCCGGTCCAGGAAGTAGACCATGGGCGCGTTGATGTTGCTGCTGTCGTAGGGCTCCAGCTCGCCCAGCAGCAGCAGCGTGTCGCACGAGAAGTCGAACCACACGCGGGCCGGCGCCGACCGGGCCCGCGCCAGCATCGCCGGCACGCGCCACGCAAAGGCCCTTTCGTAGCGCCGCAGGCCCACGGCGCGCGCCTCGCGGCACACGCGCAGCAGCACGGGGGCGGCGGGCAGGCTGGGCCGCCGCGCCAGCTGGGCGCGCTTGTCCGCGGCGTTGTCCCCGTCCAGGCAGGCCACGATCACGACGCGCGGCCGCAGGAAGTGCTCCCAGATCTTGAGCCGCAGCTCGACGGGCAGGTCCCCGAAGCATGTGAATGTGGCTGGGGGGCCGGCGGTGTTGGCGGCAGGCCCCTGGTCGTAGTGGCCGTCGCTGCAGACCTGGAACTCGAGCCAGAATGTCTTTTCTGGTTCCTTCTCCCTGGTCCTGCAGCCGCGCAGTGACACTGACATGTTAGGAGCGGGAACGGACAGCTTGGTGAGGGAGGAAACCGGGGGGGGGGAGTTAAAGATGGACGCTGCAGGTGGGACAGGCGATGAACCGGGAACTGTGGCTGATATCTGCGATCTGGGATCCGGGGGTGGCGCTGCCGCGCAGTAGGACCGCAGACAAAGAGACGTCACCCAACTCGGGAGCCGGGGGCGCGATGCAACCATGCAGATCCCCCTTCCCCACTTATTAGACGGTCTATCCGGGCCATTTACCAGGCTACCTGGCCCGGCCACTAGTGAGAGACTTGCAACAGGTTGACAATGGTAACGTGCTGAAGTTATTTAATACTAGAATTGTTCTGATTTTCTATACTATCCCTACAAGACAACTGAGACATCAATTTACATCCATTAAGGCTGCCTTGATATCGAGCATAGCCGTTCTTGGAGTCTTAGTACTGGTTGTGGATATCAACAGGGACATAATAACCCCTTTTTCCCACCATGATTTCACATCCAAGGCTGCATGGTGGCCCGGAGCAAATCTTCCTAGGCTTGCCTTTGTTTTGCCACACACCCGAATGCCAGCAAGATGCACACTGCTCAGGTCAATCAATTTCCACAAGCCACGGCACGGCGGTATAGTACAGATCGCCACCCAATTTATATTTGCCATTGTGCTACCCCTTTGCATCCATATCGTGGACTGGCAGTCAACGTCTTCCGGCTGTTTGCGATCGCTGCCACAGGGGGGACTGATCGTGTTAACAGTGCCTCCCCCGCATGAATGCAAGCCAAGCTTCACCAGGATATCAACCATCTTCTGAAAGTGGCCGCAATTTCTGTGTGGCGCAGGAGAGTGAACACATTGGGCGAGACATTTCGAGAAAAAGATTCACAAATGAACCAGAATCTCTTCACATGGAAGTCGAGGCCCGAGGGATTTCCGCGTTTGCCTCGCTTGGACGGCTAACGGTAACATCGATTTTGTGTCTCACCCAGGCGAAGAACCACAGCATCCCCCACGTAGCGAAGAGATTGAACAATGCGAACCCAAGGCGCCATTTCGACAGCCAGCGGGTCATCGACGGCCTGTGGAGTATGCCGGGTATGCGGAAGCCGGTGAGAGCGAAGGCTGTCAGTGTGAGCCACCTACCGGCCCCGCAGTGATGAGGCACTGTTCTGCTATCTCTAGATACGAACTATATCAGCGAGCTTTGCGATCTGTCAGGGATTCGGAAAAGGCGAGCAACAAGATCATGGTCTCATGGGTTGTGAAGATGGCTCCAAGATCTGCTGGGCTCGGCATAGACTTTACTGCCGCCCCAGTGGTGAACACACCCTCTCCAGTCGTATTGGTTCCCGCCATGGGCATTCTCGTAGTCTCTGTACTCGTAGTCAAAGTTCCTATGAAGAGGCGCGTAGACGTCGGCTACCCCCAGCATCCATATAAACACCAGCTCTGCCCTTCCGACCCAGACCTGCTTTCTCACTCTTGCTGGACAAGCATTCGGTCTCGCGTCTCTGTATTTCATACGGATCACGACGGGGAAGATGAGGAAGGTGGCCGTCAGCATGGAGAGTATCATGTCGTACAAGGCGCTGTCCGTTGTGATTCTGCGTCGAAGGGCGACCCCAGCTGCGCCGCTCCCATGCCGGACATGTAGGGAGCTGCGACGAGCATGGCGGTGCTGAAGTGCATCGACGTGCCCAGGAATGCGTTGGGCGAAGGACCTAAGGGCCCCGACGGCTCGAGCGCCTAGGCTCAAGGCTCGGGCCGATAGTTCATGGTGGTGGTACTTGGTTCCCGAGGGGCTGGATCGCGAGTCCCTCTCTGGCGTGACGTATTGTCGCACATGCCATGCAGAAAAGGCGAACTGGAAGATCGCCACAGGGATAGCTTCCACGTAATAAGGCGTGAGCATCTAGTCTTGAAATAGAATAGTAACCCATAGCATGGAGACCTAAAGCTGGCACCAGAGACGAAACTCCAATTTCAACAAAGTCCATGTCTCACGTCCGTCCAAAGGCATGGCAATATTCGTGATAGCATCGCCATCGCATGGGAGGCTCAATCAACAATTTGGTGAAAGGGTATTCGGTGTTGTTCTCGTCGCTACGAGGACAACAAGTGTTAGGCAATGCTTGGGTTCCACAGCAAGGCAAAAGGATCAATAGGTTCTAACCATACCACTCCAACACTTTGCTCGTGTAGTCTGCAACCGTCCAATTCTCCCCGGCCGGCCACATCCAGTTCTGCGGAAGGTTTTGTCGAGATATTTGATCGCATGCCTTGTATCACCATCCACCAAGGTGTTCAGTTTTATACCATGGGTTTGAGTCTATAAAAGTCAAGTACCATTTTCCGTTAGCACCACAAGGGGGACATTGTAAAGTGTTCGCCATCTGACGTGTTGTGTCAAAGGATTTTCTGGAAACAACCAACTCACGCTGCTTGTGGTATTGATGAAAATGGAAAGTTTGTAGGCAAAGAACCGATAAGAAAAAGGTCACCGGAGAGTATTAGTGATTGACGAGGCTCTGTAATGAAGTGGTTGTGTTATATGTCCGCCCCTTAGCGAGGCACAT
The DNA here is from genome assembly GCA_001447215.1 of Diaporthe aspalathi. Lineage (NCBI taxonomy): Eukaryota > Fungi > Ascomycota > Sordariomycetes > Diaporthales > Diaporthaceae > Diaporthe > Diaporthe aspalathi. Next base: position 36,720 of record LJJS01000561.1, read on the forward strand.
CGTCCGGGAAGCGGTGGCTCTGAGGTGGAGCCCACGGCCGACAGTTTTACAGACAAGGAATGAATGAGTATTGCAGTCTCATTTGAATAGCTCATGTTATCAACCTACCTGAATGGGAGAAATCGTTGCATAAATTCATCGTTACTAAATTGATAACTTTAGGGTACGGTCACCTAAGTGCAGAATCGCACAGGCCCAGTCGTCAGCAAGTCGGATGCTGTATTATTTTGATTCAAATTCGCAGGTATGAATAGCGCATTGCGCGGGCGCCATCTGCAGAAATGTTTCAAAGCGAGACTTGGTACAATGTTGACATGGAGATGGATTTAGGCCACGAAGGCTGTGGGCCGGCCGTGTGCTGTCCGGATGCCCGGGACCGGATGTGGGGCGGATTGCACGGAGGGGGCGGGGAATTCCCGGAGGTGCCGGCGAGGATGCCACGGGGCGTTCAAGCAAGCTGTATTCGGGAACTCAGTCTGTGCATTCTCTCAGCCAAGTGCTAACGCAAAGAACCGAAGTGTGCTTGGCCTCGTCACTCGTCCCCACCTTGGCGATATTTCTCAGCGTGGCAGGAGTGCCGGGTCTGGAGTGCGAAGTTGCCGCGCAGAGATGCTCGATTGCATTCCTGGGCCCGAGTCGCAGGCTTGCTGCTTGGCTTATTATTGGCACGGTATGATTTGAGAGCAGAGGATTCCCGAGGAACGCCGTCGGTAAGTTGCATGCAATGCAGGACAAGCATTAACGTGGGGGGGCATCGAGACAGAGTTTCCGTTCGGCCGGTGGGCCGTCGTCGCCCGCATACCCAAGGTAGGGCCTGTATGTACCTGGAATATTCGCCGACGACCCAAGGATGCGATCGATGGGTGGAGTGGATCTGTCACTGTCACATGCTCATGGTCAGCAGCAGACTGCAGTCTCGATTGTCTCGACTTATCGGAGCAAGAAGACAGGCGCCCAACAGCAAAGCAGGTAGGTCATATGCAGGATTGGGCCAGCCCCACTTGCGCTCGCTGTTTCCGCTCGGAACGTTGGCTTGGTCGTCCGTCTGTCTCATCGTAAGCGACCACTCACTCATCTGCATTGTCCTCTGCCGTGTCTGCGTCCACCCAATCTCGCTCTCTCTCTCTCTCCATCTCTCTTCACCGGTGCTATTGGTGGAAACTGCACTCTGACTGTGTGTGGTACAAGACGGCCACTTGTAACGACCTACCTAGCTGGGTAGGCAGACCCTTACACAGCACATAGATAGTCTACCACGTACGCAGTATCTACGTAGTACGGCCTACGGCTGGGCTAACCGCGACACGAGGGCGAAGCAGGACTAGGATCTTGCTACTTGGGGGGGAGGGGACGACGCCAGGCATCTCGTGCCTTTGCGCCGGGTCACCAACCACAGCACTTCCCCTGGTCCGAAGATTCCCACCGCACCACGCCGACACCACTCCTTGCACCAGTGCGTCAGGCCCAAGCCGCCAAACCCTCAGTGCCCCGTGGGGTAACAGGTCCGCCCAGGGACACTAGACCGGGTACGTTGCTGTCCTGCTGTTCTGCTGTCCTACCACCTTATCGTGCTACCGTCCTGCCGTTCACCCCCTCCGGGTCCTTGGTCCACGGTCCTTGGTCCACCGGCGTCATCCGAACCGACCAGAACAGACCCCCAGACCAGTCAAGCGTGTCCCAACTCCTCGTCTACTATGTACATCCAACCTGGTGACCACCGGGTCTCGGGTATCAGCGACTCGGGCCTGCGCTCTGAATGAACTGCCTGGCCAAGTGTTCGCAGGTCTGTCTGCCTGGCTGATGGGAAAGAAGAGCGCGTGTATTCCTATTTAAGCTGCTGGATGATATGACTTGATATGGCTCGACGAGCCTTGGCTGACCCGTCTCAGACGTCTGTCTGGTTGCTGCTCTTGCTCTAGCTGCCCCTCATCGTCCTCCAGGTTGCTAGCCTCCCCAGCGTGCCCAGCCGTCCCGTCGCTGACAGGCCTGTCGCCTCCCAGGGCCTTATTGTTATTATATCCCGGCTCACCCAGTCTTGTCGTAGGATCTCGTCCACAAGATTAAAGTTCTGCCCTCACGATACGGAAGCCAGCCTTGCTAGACCTCGCCCGCTTGGCAGTCTGTCCCAATAACAAACCACCCAAGCCGCTTGCTTGCTGATCAAGAGCCGACCGCCCAAAGGGGGCCCCAAGGTATGTTATGTACGACAATTCTTACACCCTCTATCCCGGGCTCTCGGCAAATTCCCGTGCATATTGAATTCATTCGGCCCTGCGGAACCGTTTCATGCCTCACAAACCTGCGCCCCCGCCGCAGCGGTCGAGAGATATACCACCCTCCACCCTCCACCCTCCTACCCGCCCGCATGGTTCCATGCTACCTGGCTGCCCACCTGATCCCCAGCCAAGTCCGTGTACCTGCTTTGCTGTTCCATCCCACATGTCAACGCCATGGGACACACGCCTCGAGTACCCGCAAGGCCGCGAGGGGGCCCACTAGGCACCTCATCTCGCGCACACATGCCGCCTTCCCTTCCCCTTCCCTTAGAGGAAACTGCTGCTGTCCGTCCGGGCCAGCACGTTATATGGGATGAACCGCGCCCATCCATAACACGAGCCGTGTGGTCTCCCCCGGCTCTGACCACACACCTACCCCCTACTCTCTACTGCCCTCCAGTGCTGTCACGTCTCCAGTGGGAATGCCAGCTTACTACCTTCACGACTGCCACTACTTCTTTCGTACGGCCTTGAGGGGCTTGAACATTAGCACCTCCGTCTCTCCCCTGTACCCGTGAGGGCGACCCTTGGCTGACCAAGATGCCTACACAAGTCCGCATTTTCACCTTGCCCAAGTCTATCGGGGAGACTCTCTCGTCTGCTTCTAATAGCTCCCCGGCTCCTCGCTCGGTTCCCATAAACGGGCTCATACCCAACGGGATCCCTCAGCCGAAGCAAGACCCCGGTAGTATGGGTGTGAATGAGAACAGGTCCTACCCGGGCGTCACCTTTGCCCAGCAGGATAAGCTCCCAAAGCTGCCGATCCCTGAGCTGTCCAGCACCTGTGACAAGTACCTGGCTGCGCTCAAGCCCTTGCAGTCACCCCGCGAGCACTCCGACACCAAGCAGGCCGTCCAGGAATTCCTAAACAATGAAGGGCCCGAGCTTCAAGAGAAGCTGAAGCGGTATGCCGAAGGGCGGACGAGCTATATCGAGCAGTTCTGTAAGGCTTGCTTGTGATATATCCATGTTCTGTGCGGCACTGACAGCCCACAGGGTATGATTCCTACCTCAACTACGACAACCCCGTCGTGCTCAACCTGAACCCCTTCTTCCTGCTTGAAGATGACCCAACTCCGGCGCGGAACAACCAGGTCACCCGGGCGGCGTCGCTGGTGGTGTCCGCCCTCGAGTTCGTGCGGGCCGTCCGCAAGGAGGAGCTGCCGCCGGACACTATCAAGGGGACGGCCATGGATATGTACCAGTACTCGAGGCTCTTTGGCACGGCAAGAGTCCCCACCGAGGCTGGCTGCCAGATCGAACAGGATCCCGAGTCCAAGCACCTCGTCGTCATGTGCCACGGCCAGTTCTACTGGTTCGACGTGCTGGACGACAACTCGGACCTCATCATGACGGAGAAGGACGTGTCCATCAACCTGCAGACGATCATCGACGACGCAGCCCAGATGCCGATCCAAGATGCGGCAAAGGGGGCATTGGGTGTGCTCAGCACCGAGAACAGGAAGGTATGGTCCGGACTCCGCGACGTCTTGACCCGGGAAGAAGGGTCAAACAACGCCGACTGTCTCGGCATAGTCGACTCTGCCCTGTTCATTGTCTGCCTCGACTACACCGAGCCCGCCACGGCGTCGGCTCTTTGCCAGAACATGCTGTGCGGGACAAGTGAGATCGAGAAGGGCGTACAGATCGGCACCTGCACCAACCGATGGTACGACAAGCTCCAGATAATTGTCTGCAAGAACGGCAGCGCCGGCATCAACTTCGAGCACACGGGCGTGGACGGCCACACCGTCCTCAGGTTTGCCAGCGACGTCTACACCGATACAATCCTGCGGTTTGCCAGAACGATCAACGGACAAGCGCCCACGCTGTGGGCATCGACGAGTCCCGATCCCTCCAAGCGCGACCCCGACAGCTTCGGCGACGTGAACACGACGCCGCACAAGCTGGAGTGGGACATGACCCCTGAGCTCAAGATCGCCGTGCGCTTCGCGGAGACCCGGCTCGCCGACCTCATCGAGCAGAACGAGTTCCAGTGCCTCGACTTCCAAGGATACGGCAAGAACTTCATAACGTCGATGGGGTTCTCGCCCGACGCCTTCATCCAGATGGCCTTCCAGGCCGCCTACTACGGCCTCTACGGCCGCATCGAATGCACCTACGAGCCAGCCATGACCAAGATGTTCCTGCACGGCCGGACCGAGGCCGTCCGGACCGTCTCGGACGAGTCTGTCAACTTCGTGCAGACGTTCTGGGCGGACAACCCGGCGGAGCAGAAGGTCGAGGCCCTCAAGCGGGCGTGCATGACCCACGTCAACACCACCAAGGAGTGCGCCAAGGGCCAGGGCTGCGACAGGCACCTGTACGCGCTGTTCTGCCTCTGGCAGCGCCTCGTGGACGAGGCGGCGGCCAGCGGGACGACGGGCAGCAGCGGCTACGCCTCGCCGGCCGACGGCGCGAGCAGCCCGGAGCC
>LJJS01000561.1:41492-57180 GCA_001447215.1 Diaporthe aspalathi
CGGGCGGGGGGTCGGCCGCGTCGGGCAACAGCGAGCACACGACGCAGTACATGGTGACGCGGGCGCGGGGCGACAGCACCAACTCGCGCGGCGGCGGCGGCGGCGGCTCGCAGCACCAGCTGCCGCTCATCTTCGCCGACTCCGGGTGGGACAAGCTCAACAACACCATCATGTCGACGTCCAATTGCGGCAACCCGTCGCTGCGGCAGTTCGGGTTCGGCCCCGTCAGCGGCGACGGCTTCGGCATCGGGTACATCATCAAGGACGAGGGCATCGCCATCTGCGTCAGCAGCAAGCACCGGCAGACCAAGCGCTTCGTCGACACGCTCGAGAGCTACCTGCTCGAGGTCCGCCGCGTCCTCCGCATCACCAGCCGCCACCACCACCACCACCCGGCCCCAAAGCAGACCCGCGCCCGCGAGATCGACCGCTCGGCCCACCACCACCACCACCACCAATACCGCGGCAGCAAGCCCACCTTCAACCGCCTCAAGAGCAGGGGCCGCCTCATCACCGGCCCGGCCCACCCGGAGGCCGTCCGCAGCAGCCAGAAGCTGGGCAGCGCCGCCGGCACGCAGAGCCCGACCGACGAGAGCCTCACGCTCAGCGAGGACGACGAGCTGGGGGGATGTAAGTAGTTGCCCACCCGCCACCCGCAGTCACTACTACTAGTAGTAGTAGTGGTGGTGTCCGCGAAATCTTATTATTGCCCTGTGGAGATATTCACAATTACTGACGTTTGGTTTTTTTTAATATCTCAGATGGCTTCTTTGACGCGGGGATGCTCCTCCAGGCCCTCAAGGCCCGCGGCGAGGTCGACGGCGGCGAGACCAAGGCTTCCGAGCGGGCCGCCGTGCAGGCCAGGAGGCGGGATGTGGGCAAGAGGCTGCGTCTGATTGACTACTGATCCGCAACGCACATACACTGATTTTTTAAATTGTCCGGCGTTCAAGCGCATTATGGTTCCGAGGAGAGTGAAAGTACAGGCCTGGAGATGAGCTCGGCGGAAGGGGGGTTGTGTGGTTAAATGTTCTGATACGTGACACATGCCACAACACACACACACATACATATATATCTATCTATACCCTATATTCTATGTTGTATTTTCCTGACGGGTCTTGCCGTGAATCCCCTATAATATGCCGCAGACAACTTGGAACAGAGCCATGGCCTGCGTGTGTTCACAATGTTGAATGTGTCGGGTGTGAAGGACATAGCGATATCGAGGAGTGATACCTCTTCTGACGAGACACTACACATTCCAGACCACGTGCGGCACTGGGGGGACATGCGAATGAAATCACTCAATTTGTAGCTCGTATACTTCCACTCCTTTGGCTAGTCATCACGCTGTCCCCCCCAGTGTGGCATCGGGCATTCCATCCAAGACCCGCAGCGGCTTCCGTATCCTCAGGATACACATCGCCGCTCCCTTCCAGCCCAGCTGCTCCCTCCTCCATCCTGGGCGGTACCTCGTATCTCCGGGGGTTATCGGCAGGACCAGGTCCCCAGGCGTATCCTCATCACTCGAGGTGCCCTCCTCGCCCTGCTCGCTGTCTGTCCGCTGGGCCCTCCCAAAAGAGCCGGCGGATACCTGCTGGGTCCCAGCGGCCGGGTGGCCGAGATCGATGACGACGTCGCCACCTGCGCTGAAGGTGACAGGCACTGGCTGCTGGCGGCGCCTGTCATATCTGGAGATACCCAACCCGGACGTCGATTTTCGTCTTCCTTTGTCAGTCTCCTGCACCTTCTCCCCGCCTCCCGACCGCCTGGACCCTTTGTCATCATCACCACCACCACCACCTTCTTCTTCCCCCGATGAGTCGCCGGCGCCGGGGTCCAGCACCTCGGCCCAGACCTCCACCTGCCTCAGCTTGTCCGCGTAGATGACGAGCACGGTAAAGAGGGCCAGGGGGACCGTGGCAGCCCAAAAGACCCAGAACAGCGGCTGGCCCGGCTCGAAGCTCTCGTTCATGGACAGCACGCCCGAGACGAGGGAGAACGGGAGCAGGATCCCGCCCAGGTACGTCACGCGGTCGAGGGCCCGCTGGTTGTCGTCCGAGGCGTTGAGGGAGGGCGAGGAGGATGATGGTGGACCACGGCCTGCTCCTCGCCGCCTGCTCCTTGGGATGTAGCTCGCTATTTCTTGGTGGGGAGGGGTCCCGCCGGCTGCTTTCCCCTTCTTCTTGTGTTCAGAGGCGCACAGCGAGACGGCTACGAGTATCTCGACGCGGGTCCTCAGTCTTTGCGTGAGGCCTCCCCAGTCGTCTGGGCCGACCACGAGGCTCTTCTCGGCTTCCCCCACATTCCTGGACCGTGATGTGCATTTCGCCATGTCGATATTCCGCTCCAGTGCTCGTATGATCTGCCACTCCAGCGGTGTCTTGTCCGATTTGACCATCCTCCGCATCGGCGTGAGAACCTCGAACAGCTCGAGCCACTGCTCATATGCTGCTTCTTCCAAGAGTCTGAATACTCCGCTGTCGTCTTCGTCTGCCATGGCGAGGCTGTCTTGTAGGGTGTTCTCTAAGCTGGGAATCTCCTCTTCCCTCCACTCGTCAACTGCTACATTGCCTCTCGTGCCATCGTGTGTGGGTTGAGACTCCTGTTTCATCGACACACCATAAATTGTGAGGTTGGCAGCCCTGCGAGCCTTCCTCATGCGGCCATATTCTCCCCAGCAAGGTTGGTTCAGGAACAATAGATCCACGTCCTGGCTCACCCAGAGGCTCGCCCGGCAGAACACAGCGGCCAAGTCGTTGTCGGCACCAGATACAGGCAGTATCACCGGCTGGCGGGGGGCGAGGTCAACCACATCCTCGGGAGTTTCTGAGCCGACAGGCCCTTTATCGGGCCTCGTACAAGACTCCTTCCAGCCCACCGCCTGCGAGTGCCCAGCCACCAACTCCGGGTAATCCCAGTGCGCATACCTCGCCGCCCGCGGCCCCCGCCCTCGACGGGCACCCAGCGGCCGGTACCTCCTCCGCGCCGCGTGCGCCTCAACAAATCTTGGATCGAGGTCCAACGGGCCGTCGAGGAGGACAAGCACGAAGGCGGTTGGCAGGCCGTAGATGGTGATGAGCGGTCTTGCCGCGCCGCCCTTTTCCACGCCCCTGGCCTGCCTGCCACAGGCGGCGGCAGTAGTAGTAGTAGTAGCAAACACGCCCGAGGCCGCCGCGGCCTCCCCGGAGCAGCCTTGTCCGACGAGCCCGGAGATCTCAGCCCGGAGCTGGCCGGCGGTCGAGACGGGCCTCCGCTCGCGGGTGCCGTCGCCCCGGGTGGTGACGACGCAGCACGGCGGGATCAGCGCCTCAGGCTTTGAGTCCGGGGTTCCTACTACTCCTGGCTGCTCTGGATGTCCTTGGTTCCGGGTCGGGTTGGCCGGCGCACTCCTGCTTCGAGAATCTGAGTCCGCGTCCGCGTGAGAATGTGGAGGGCCTGGAGACATTGCTGCTGAACCAGACACACATGCTGGCCTGTAGGGATTCTGTGAGACCGCGGATGGATGAGGAACAGGTTCGACTCTCCAACTCCCCCTCAAGCATACTTGCCGCTTGAGGGCTTATATTCCCGTGCAGTCCGTACACGGAAACAAGAAGGAGCGTAAGGGAAAGACACCGTCAGTGGCGAGAGCCGTCCACACTCCACACGGTACAGAAGCCGCCTGGAACCCGGGCAAGCATCGCACGGGTGCCTTCCCACATCTCCCCGTGACCGCCGACATCTCCTGGACGGTTCCCTGGAGCTCCAGCTAATACAAAGGGCTGAGCATGCATGTTATGGTTCAACCCGGCGACCAAAGGAGAGGTAGGTTGCAGTAGGGCTAGTCGCGGCTTCTAGCCCCTCGTGACGGGCAGTGGCAGGTGTGTGGGTGGGGAGCACTGCGCCGCTGACCGACGCAGCTGCGCACGAGATCGCTCAGATGCACCGAGACACCAAGACACGGCAACACAACGCAACGCAGGCTTGTGTGTGAGAATGTAAAACAGTAACAGTGGGAAGAGTGCTTTCCTCGCAGCCCCCCTTGGGTCTCAGCACTCGTCGAGGTTACTGGCATGTACACATATGTAATGAGTCTGCGTGTAAAAGCCCTATGTATACGCGTAGCAAGATGGAGCAGAATAGAATGTCCTTCCCACAGGACGCAAACAGTCCACGTGCGCCAGTGTTACAGTAACGTAACACTCATCGGGGTCACTCGAAGGAACGCCAGGGTTGCAAGAAGAGCTGAAATTGCCTTTCGTCCTTTGCTCTCCTTTTCCATTCCACCCGACTAACGAGAAGAACCCCGGAGACATTCAGAGAAACCACCCCATGCGACCTATCGTGATCACCATCGCGTAGCGGCCGCCGAACAGTTCACAACTCGCAGCCTCTTTTCGCAAACCCGTCTCTGCTTGTCGTTCGTGCTCACACGCCAGGCTGCCAAGTGGGCCAGTTTGCCCATGACCAGGTATATGACATGGCCGTCGCTTCACCGCGCGGGCACTATTGTCATGCCAAAAAAAAAAAAAAAAAAAAAAAGAACAAGAAACACTGGATGAAAGCAGCAAAACAAGAAATTGCTAGATACCATTTTGCCCTGTCTTTTGCCCAGAACGCCTTATCCCGCAAGACGCCATGATGCTACTTCCCTCTTGCATTCACGTCATCCTCCAAACTTCGAATGAGTGTCGGTAAGGGAAGTTGAAGGAAAAAAAGACCAGGGCAACCCATGAGATACCATAGGGCCTGCCCTTTTCTGTATCAATTGTACAGTAGAGTCATATACAGTCCTCCCCTCTTTCTCGAAACCATCGGCGCAGACGGCGTGGAGGGGCGCGCATCAAGAGTCGACGTCGGATACGACGGGCCAGCGAGCCACGGTGCCATGAAGCATTCCCTCAGGCTGGCAATATCGATACCCGCAGTCAGAGAGGGCTGCCTGCACCGAAACTCCTGCGCTATACGAGTTTTGAACGGGTAATCGCGACCCAGTCATGTCCCAACCACCCCGCACTGCATTCTGCTAGCTCAACCTCAATGAGGTGACGAGTCGTATCCGTGGTCAGAATTGTGGTCGTCGCCGTCATGATGGAGCGTCACGCTGTTGAACTCCTCAAACGGATCGGCAGCCTCACCACCGGGCGTGGCGAGGCCGCTGTCAAGAGGCACGCCCTGCATGGGCCTAGACCCGCTAATATCCACGCTCTCGCTCTCCTTGACGTTGCGGAAGTTGATGGTGTCGAGGGCACGCCCCTGGTTTGGGACGATCGGCGGCTTCATGTGTCGGATCAAAGCCCACTGGGTCGTCCTGAAGAAGGGATGTACCTTGATGTCCGAGGCTCCTGCCCGCGCGCCCAGCCGGCGGTTCTCGTCTTTGATAAGCAGCTTGCGTATGAGCGACTTGCAGAGACTGCGGGTCGGTTAGCACGAGGCACTGGACATGCATGTATGGTCCGATGCACTCACTTTGATATTTGGGGCGCCCCAGCGTGGTCTGGGAACGGAATGTCTTCCCTGAGAATATTTGCAAACGTCGCGTTTCGGTTCTTGCCCTTGAAGGGGGTTGTGCCGTACAACATCTCGTAGATCAGGATGCCCAGCGTCCACCAGTCAACGGCGCTGGTGTGGCCGCTCCCCTTGATTACCTCTGGTGCGATGTATTCCTCCGTGCCCACGAAGGAATTCGTCCTGAAGTTGGCGATGCAAGACCTAGTGTCGATGGTTGGTAATGACGTCGTGCTCGCGCCGTTCTTGCCCACGATCATGGTCGGCTTTCCACCAGGGTCAGACTGCTTCGACAGATCGAAGTCTGACAACATGATGTGTCCAGACTGGTGGAGGAGGATGTCTGGCGGTTCATGTTAGCGGGGATGTGGTTTGCGGAGTGTGTGGCGTCCGGCTTACTCTCAGGCTTCAGATCCCGGTAAATGAAGCCCATGAGGTGGAGGTACTCGAGAGCGGCAGTGACCTCTGCAGCATAGAAGCGTGCGTCGTCCTCGGGTATGCATTTACCAGGCCGGGTCTGCAGGGCGCGGAAGAACTCGCCTCCGCTGCAGTACTCCATACACAGGTACAGGTAGTCCTCGGACTGGAATGAGTGGTACAGGGTGACGATGAAGGGGTGGTTGCTGGTCGCGAGAATCTCCTGTTCGGCAAGGGCTCTCTTGATCTTGTTACGCTTGATCATTTCCTTCTTGCTCAAGACTGAGATGTATTGGTCAGCGGTCGCAAGATGACGGGCCAGGGGTTGGGGGCACGCGGTGGGTACCTTTCATGGCATACAGCCTGCTGCTTTTCTTCTCCTTGACGAGATAAACCTTCCCGACGTCACCCTTGCCGATCAACTTGATCTTGTCAAAACTCTGGGGCCCGACCTCGACATTCCGGACCTTGATGGAGTTGGAGCTGTACGTTCTCCTAAAGGCGAGGGGGGTCCGGCCCGGGGGAGGGAGTGACCCGAGGCCATCAGGGTCCGGCACGGCCAAGGAGAGGTCATCAGTGCCGTTTTTTGTTTCCACCAGCCCCAGCGTGCTGGCGCTCTTGTTCACGATCAGCGGCTCCTTGCCGAGCTCGGCGGTGGCAGGGCGCTCATTGCTGCCCTTGCCGTTGGAGAAGAGGCCCTGGGCATTGGGGGCGCTGGCGACCCTCCTCAGCTTCCTGGCGAGCTCCTCCTTGGTGGCCGCGGTGGGCTGCTCGGCAGGGCTGCCGTTGGGGCCATCGATCTTGAGCTCTGGGGTGTCAGGGGGGCTTGGGGGCACGGAGCCTTCGTTGTGGTGGCGGAGGGCGGGCAGGCCCTGGTGGGCAAAGTAGGGATTGGCGTTGGCGGTGGGACTGAGAGCCTCGTCGAGGGGATGGCCCTCGCTGTTGGTGGTGGTGCTCCTCAGGCGGCCGACGGTGGTGAAGAACTTTGACTGGCGGAAGGAGGACTTGCTGTCGGACTTGAAGGGGCTGTTTGAGTGGTCGCCGGGGGCGAGCTGGGCCTTGTCGCTGTTGTTGAGACTGCTGATCCTGAAGAAGTTCTTGAGCTTCTGGGGGAAATGGCTATTGCCATTGGTTGATTTTGTGGACGGCATGGTAGGGTCTTGGGGATCATGAGGTTGAGGTCGATGCCATCGTGCGGAGAAGGAGCGGTTGTTTGTGGTGATGGTGAAGTGTCGAGGCATTGCTGAGGCGACCCGAGGAGCAGGAACCAAGGACCAAGGACCAAGAGCCAGGACCCAAAGGCGCAGGCGCAGGCGGCGGCGGCGGCTGAGAGAGAGCGTTGATTAGACTAGCAGAAGGGAGACGGCCGGCTTGACAGGGACAGGGACAGGGACAAGGACAGTGGGTGGTGGATGGTTGGACGGTTGGACGGTGGACTGGGGGGGGGGAGATGGGCGAGCCTAGGCCAAGTTGAGCAGACCCCAGCGGCAGCACAATCAGGCGGAGAATCGCCTACGGACGATGTAGTCTACTTACTGTGCTGCACTCTGCCGTAGACCTAGTGGCCTAACCTGCCTGGCCCTGCGTAAGTACCTAGTCTACTATGTACGTAGGCAGAGAGAGGGGGAATGCCAACTCGGGGAGTGTGGGGTGGGGCCGCGCTCGGCTGGTCAAGTCAGGTCAGGTCAGTTTTTGCCAGTCAGGCCAGCCGGGTCTGGGGCTCGTCTCGTCTCGTCCAGTCCAGCAGAAGCAAAACCCTGGATGATGCCAATACCAATGCAACGGAATCCAGTGCACAAACATAGGTTCTCAGGGAGTGCTGGATGGAGAGGGACAGGGAGAAGGAGAGGTCCAGACAAGGGAGAAGTGATACTGACAGGCACAGACGGGCAGGTAGACAGTAGATCGTGCAGGCTACAGGCAGGGCTCCCCAAGATCCTTGGAGATCCAGTCAATCTCCCTGGCTGAGACCCTGGAGAAAGGAAACGCCACGTCGTTAGCCTGCAATGTGCTTTTGCGGTTGTGGTGTATCGTTTCGGTAGGGTCCAGCCGACTTGAGCCCCTTCTCTGAGAGATGAATGGCGAGAGAGGCGAGGAGCAGAGATGATTTTTTGTGATGGGGTTTGGGAATAGGGAGGGGATGGGGAGGGCAGGATGGGACTGGGGATGGATTGGACAGGCGTGTCTTGTTATTATGTGTACTGTCTGTCGTCTATTGCACCATGTTGCTTGCCTTGCGACGTATATAAGCATGTGCTTGCTGTACAGGCAGGTACGTATTTGAGCTTGCACTGATGCGGTCTGCACCGAGCGATTATTATCAATCAACAACGTTGAGCAAATCAGGGATTTCACAGCAACAGTGACGACGAGGGCCGTCCCAAATAGCCAAGCCTCGGTGAAAATGCGGGCCACCAAACGCTTGTGGGTGAGGGAGATCGCCGGGCACACCTGGTACTCTCTCAAGACGTCTCGCATTGCAGAAACGCCCACTCTGGATGGAGCAATATGAGCATGTGGTTCATGTCTTTGACTGCCTACAATTGAAAACAACAAACCCTCCATTTTTCTCTACCATGTCTGTCACAACTCCAAACATCTGAATGAGAGGCCGGCCCCCCCCCTTCCACCCCGTACAGAGAGCATCGCAATATCTTAAGCATTTGCCCTCCCCGCTTTCCAAGGTTTGTCACGACCTGCTGCGTAACAGCCGCTCCTCCCCACCAGTCACGCCCCTTGAATTCTACCGTTGCTCCCTGTTGCGGTTGGATGTGAACAATCTGGAGGAGATGACGTTCCACAATGTCTTCCTTGTCTGTCTGTCTGTCTGTAGGTAGGTACGTAATAGGTACCTAGGTAGTCTATACGTGGATAGGTACCTACCTAGGTACTTCGCTAGCGTGCTCATCCTCGAATTGAAAGTCACTCCTTTCTATCCACTGCATCAGTGCTGCTCTTTAACTGTACCAAGTAGGTCCCAAGGTTCATGAATTGTGAAGTGCTGTGGTCCCTGGCCGGAATACCCACATGGGCGGGCACTCAACGCGTCGTCGCGCCTCTTGTCTGTTGCCTGCCCATGAAGCCATCTCTATCACCCCCCACGCATTCGCGTTTGCTGTGACGGCGCGTCTCGAGATCAACACCGAACCCTGATTGATCTACACACCCCTTGACAACATCTCATTGCTATTGTCTCCCCTCCTCACGCACCACCATCCCTCTTAAGCGGGATTTCCTCGCAAATCTCACAATTGATGCACATCAAGGCGGCAGGGGGAGTCGGAACCCAGGCGGTATGCTGTCCAATACCCTTCAAGGAGAGCCCCCGTCAAGAGACGGCTGGCGAAACCACGTTCCAGCTCCAGCGGCGCCCGTCCCACAACGGCCAACCACACTCTCGTCAGAGCTACCACGTATCGCATCCGACATTAGAGATTTTCAACAACAGCCACCTCAGCTAGGCAGCTCACAGGACCCAGCGCATCTTGGCCATGGCGCCCACTCTTCGCTGCACATATCCCCCTATATGGGCTACCACCCGCCTCAGTCTCACTCGCCGCCTCGGCAATCAGTACCGCAATCCGCTCCTGGACCCGCAACGATACCGGTTCGGACACCAGGTCAAGGCCGGATAGAGGTGGTGCTCGGTGCCTCGCCGCAGAAGTCATCGCGGGACGGAGGGCTCTACTTTGGCGAGGCTCAGCTCGAGGATGAGCTGGTCACATCAGACGTCACGAGACACGGCGCACTCGCACCAGCTCAGCCGCCCACGCCAGCAGGTGCGCCAACCTCGATGACGGCCACCCCACCTACGACGGCCAAACGCGGGCGAGGCAGGCCCAAGGGCTGGCGCCCCGGGATGCCATCCTACAAGACGGGTCTGCCCACGTCGCGGCGATCTGGTGGGCCCACGCCCAAGGGCAGCACAGGGCGGAAGCGCAGGGGCCGGCCGCCGCGAGAGCCGTCGCCGACGCCACGGGAGGTCTACGAGAGGCAGGCGGCGCCTAGATACGTGCCTTTCCTGTGCGAGTGGCACGGCTGCAAGGCGGAGCTCCAGAACGTCGCGAGGCTGCGGAAGCACATCCACGTCGTCCACGGCCGGGTGGAGCCGCTACTGTGCCGGTGGGCTCGCTGCAAGGACAACACCCCGGAGTTCGCGCAGGAGGTCGAGTTCCGAGACCACGTGGACGAGGTGCACCTCACCCCGTTTGTCTGGCACGTGGGCGATGGGCAGCAGAATGAGCAGCCCATATCCAAGGCCGATGAGGCCTCGGAAAAGCCACCATCCTATCTACTCGGCCCAGACGGCAAGCAGGTGACACCGTGGGTAAAGGAACAAGAGGTCCAAGACTTGGTGGCGTGGCGGGAGAATCGTCGACGGCTCAAACAGATCCTAATGCAGCGGGACGCTAACGCCCCAAGCGAGGATGGGGATGAGGATGGGGATGACGACCAGAACGTGTCGGATGAAGAGCCTCTTCCCGCTTAGGCGCTCACACGAGATGCGGCTCAGTGATGGAGCTCGTAATCGGGGGGAATTGCGGAGTACATGAGACCGTTTGTTCAGTGTAGTCACACAATCAGATACCCAAGCGACCAAGATAGACAAGCCAGCCTGACAGTCTGACAAGAATCGCATGCTCAGCCACGGCAGATCGGTAATTGTGCACCGCATTACGAGCGCGGCGGATCGCAGCCGGATTCCGCCCCCTTCGGCAAAGTTCCCACCCTTCGGAGCGGATTTAAGCTCCATGCAGTTGGAAATGAGTGCAGCACGAGTAATACCTGTCAAAGGTACCTGGGGGGAGATATCACCGAGCCTGTCCTACCGTTCTGCCGTCCTCCCGTCCTCACGCTGCCTGCTCAGTGCTTTACCCCTGGGCTCGGCATCAACGGGTAGGCGTGCGCCTCGATAAACGGGTTTCCGGGTCTCCTGAGACTGCCCAGGTGGTTAGGAGGGAGTGAGGGAGGGCGGGCTCAGCCCTGCGAGGGAGCTTGCACAGGGCGGGCGGACGGACGGGGACCAATGCAAGTGCGTTGCAGCAACGGCGCGCAGCAGGGGCCAGGGAGGACAGGGCCATGCCATGCCAGGCGGAGGTTGTGGTACGGGATGCTACCACCGGGGCAGTGACATGACATGACAAGCAGACAGAGCAGGCGGGCGGGCTCTGGGTGACTGTCCCAAAAATAAGTGCAGGGGGGTACGTCACCAGTGTCGCTTGCGTGGAGATTCCCGGTGGATTTCTCAGCATGAGAGCGAGGGAGAAAGAAACCGAGAGACGGATGGGGAAAAAGGTTTGATGATGAGCTGGCAGCATATGCGCTCGGCCGGGGCGCGACCGCTGTAACAGCCCGCTGGGTTCCTCCTGGGCGGTTGATCCGGGATGCTGCACTGCAACTTCGGACCTACGCATCTTCGCAGATGCACCAAAAGGGGCATTGACGAGAAGGTGCAGGACACTCGTCAATGGGCATTACGGGGCTACTTGAGGGAATGGGGAAAGTGCACCTGTTCGCCGGGCCGAGTCAGGACTAAATGATGCAGGCCTGTAATTGCACGCCTCTTTGTATCCCGGCCACACTGAGGCTCCATAGGTGGTAGGTACCCAAGGTAGGTAGGTATTAAAACACAAACAGACAACCAACCCGAACTGGCGACCAGGGGGGAAACAAGTGCATTGGCTGATGTGAGCTGCTCATCAGGACCTCTACTTTTGTCATCCATTGTGCACTGTTCTGCACAGGCTTACACATCAGTGGACGTTGCATTCAGTTCCTAGGTCTAGGAACCTGGATAGCACCATGTGCACACATAGACAGCAAAACAAGCGACTGACTACCGTATATATGTCTTGGTCACTTTGTTGACCAAAATCCAAACAAGTACATACTATCATGGAAATGCATCTTGGAGCACACTATAATCAGAGGGGGTTTTCCCTAAACTATATACCCATCTTGTGTGCAATGCTTCTGTCTGAAGTTGTAAGTACCTACTCATGGCGTTAGGGGAAGTCCTGAGGTATATCATTTAATTTAATTTCTAGACCATTAAATCATCAGGAAGAAAAGTCGGACCAGTGAAGAAAGTAAGCAGCTTAAAGGCAGCAAGCCATTTCTTTCTTTTTCCATTTTGGTTCAATATAAAAAACCTGCGCGGTTTTAGGAAGGGATCACTGGTGCGAGAAGGAGGTAATAGAATTCCAGAAGCCAACTACTTAACTAGGCAAGGGTGCTTAAACCCTTGGGGGAAAACCAGATTCCGAAGCATAATTTTGAGAAGAGCAGGCTCATACCAGTATCTGCTTTTATTTCTAACCCCATGGCTCTCTTCTTCAGATCCTTTGTTTTCCTTTGCTGTTTTTTGCTGCTACTTTAGTGATGTTCCGTGGGAGGAGTGTGTTGAATGGACCATGCTGAACCGTGACTGGGTTCTGGACCGTTTAGACATGTTGATACGTTCAGTTTCTTAGATGGTCCAACAACTCATCGTCAAGATAGCTATAGAGGAGAAGTCTCCAGGAGCACTTGAGCCGTCGCGGAGCTGGCCACTACCGTTCCAAGTCCGCCCTCGTTCACATGCCGTATGTAGCCCCTTCTCGGTGTGCTCTCTATTGCACCTCGCCCCACGGTGGAATTAATTGTCTCAAAGCAGTGCTTTCGAGGTCTCTTATGTTGGAGACTCGTCACTCCCCTGAGTGAGGCAGAGAAAACTTCAACTTTGGTAGCAACAATCCCCGTACCTCCCTCCCGCTGCCAACATCATTAACGCTACGGGGGCAGACATTCAGAGTTGTCACTTCCTTGCCTTGTATGAGGAGTGATTCCTCCGAAGCAAGACCAATTTGGCCAGCTTATGTTGGATCTTGTTGCCACCACCAACAGCCGGTCTATGCTCGCTCGTTCGCTGACCATCGAAATAACATAGTCGACCCAACATTCATTCACATACCGCATCTTCATCGTCGACAACAAGTCAACACTCATTGAAACCGCTTATAGTTACCAGTCAGGCACCGAATTTTGGTTACAATGCATCATACCACTTCCTTCGCACTTGTGTCGTTGGCCATGGCCAGCCATGCAGTCGTCCTCGAGGCTCCAGATGAAGCCTGCGGATTTCTAAATGGCAAGCAAAACGACCCTTTCGGGTGTCTGCACGCCTCGACATGCGCCATTTACTACCCAACTTCGTCCATCACGGATGCTACCATGATGATGCCCATGACAACTTTGGCTCCAATGCCCTCGGTCGTGTGCTGCGAGCCTTCCAGAGGGGACTGTACCATCCAGCCCACCGCGTGCGTTGACACCCGGGCTAACTGTACTGGCACTTGTCACGACGACCCCATGACACTCAAGTGCACGTCTGGCCGGCACAACCACTGCAACCGGGCACAGTTCGAATCGCCACTGACCTTCCGCCGCCCGGGGGATCGGAGTTCTGGCTTGAGGCTTACTGATGCACCCGCTGATGGCTGGTTCTGTGGTCCGTCAGCAATGTCCTTCCGGCGTACAAGTGCCTCCCAGAGCAGCACTGTATCAACGGCCCATGAGAGTCATTCCCCAGTCAATCATACCACCAGCCTCAACGTCACGACGACCTCGTCAAGAATTGGACTGGCCCCTAGCCCCCCAGTCAGTCCCACCACCACTCTCAGCGTCACAATAACCCTTACCAAACATGGGAGCGTGCTCAACCCTTCACAAATGCCTTCTCCACCTGCCGGTGTCGACGTCGGAGACCCCGCCCGTTCAGACGGCACTCTCGGCAGCGGTGACCGTTGGACCGACAGTCAGGGTGCTTTTGAGTCTCGCTGCCACGACACTCGGCGAGCACGGTTCCAACGAAGAGATGCCCCGGGTGGCTTGACCACATCGCTCTTGGGAGCCGCAGTGCCAAGTCATGGACGCAGCAGGGGGTCCGCCATCGTGTATACTGCGTACATAGGCCAGACTGACCGCGCTCCTTTCGCCGAGGCGACTCGTTCATGGGATATTGTGTTGCCTACGGCGGCCGGTAACTTCACCACTCATCCAACGGGTTTTCCTTCGGAGGAGACGAGCAGCGGACTCGACGTACGGACAAGGATTGCCCTGGCTGTCGTATTCACGCTCATAGGCACGGTTGCGTTGTTTGGCTTTCTTCTCTGGGCAGTCATCGACTATGCAGGTTCAGGCCAGCATGAGCAGGCGGGCCAGCAACATCCAGGGCGGCACCAGGACCCCCTTGGACTCGCTGGCACTCCATACAATTCTGCAAGGAGGCGAAATAAATACGTGCAGCTGGTGAAGAAGTTCCCGTCGCTGCTAGACCACGTCGCGGGTGCGAGTTCAACACAATACTCCGTAGATGACGAGGCGCATGAAGGGGATTCAGGTCCCGTCGGTGGTGGGCAGCCAGAACCAATCCCGGATACGCTGCCAGTTCCGGCTTATAACCAGCATCCAGACCCAATGGTTGGAGGGCACTAGCAGCCATATCCAGCCGCTGTAGTGCGCCCACGTCCAGTATACAGCAAAAAAGTGTCTTTCGAGTCCATCGAGACCACTGATATCGAAGAGGACGTTGAACCCCGGTCTGAATTTTCATCGGAACAGGATGCTTACTCAAGGGCCAAGGCAGTCTCCAGATATTCGAGGGGGAGGAGCCCGGGGTCCAAATGGGTACAAGGCTCGTGGGCGGTATAAGTCTTGAGTGGTCCTGAAGTCTCTGGAGCATCATTTTTGGAAGACAACAGCGAGCCTGGTGTAAAGCAGGCAGATTTGCAGGGCAGAGAGTTGTCAGACTAACAGTACACAACAGCGAATGTAATACGACTTTTCTTGACTTGAGCAATGGAACTGAGGGATCGTTTGAAATGCGACCAATCGTCCCCTCCATTTGTCATCAAGCTCCTCTCGGGTTTCTCGCCCTTGTCGATATTTCATGCTGTGCTTGAGCAACACCACGATTCTTCGAGCCGCAAAGGCGGCTTACAAGTATCGCTAGCAATGTTTAGTGATCTTCTGGTCACGGACCCGCGAGATTCCTGAGCCTGGGGAACGTTGGCCGCCCATTATTAATCCAATCGGCAACATTTGGCGGGGTCCGCGCCTCACAGCATACCGCGAGTGCATTGCGTCAACCGCCGCAGGCATTCGGCCCTTGAGCTGGGTAGGTACTTGGACTACCTGCCTCATAAATATGGACCGGGTTTCCACACTTCGAATGTCATTCAAACATCAAAGTCCCAATCAAAGCGGATTCTCATAACAAAGGTGCTTCTACTGAGAATATCTTGAACTTTCCCCCCAACCACCCAGCTCTGTAGCTCGACATCCCTGCTCCGCAGACATGGCATCACCTTCAAAGTCCTTTTTCGCCGTCGTGGCTGGTGTAGGCGCCGGAACAGGCGGTGCAGTAAGGATCCCGCCCACCGAAAAGGATGACCCTCCCGATCCCGCAAGGATAGGATATCGTCATTGACAGGAGGCAAAACAGGTCGCAAAGCGCTTCGCGAAAGCCTACCCGGTGGTGCTGCTCGCGCGCCGGGAGGAGAGCTTCAAGGACCTGGTCACGGAGATCAACGGCAGCGGGGGCCGGGCGATCGGCATCCCCACCGACGCCACGGACGCGGCCTCGGTCACGTCGGCGTTCGACACCATCAAGAAGGAGCTGCCCGACCTGAAGCTGGCCGCCGCCGTCTACAACGTCTCGGCCGGCTTCGGGATCAAGCCCTTCCTGGAGTTCAAGATCGAGGACCTGGACAGCAGCCTCAGGGGGAATGCGTGAGCG